>JAVJIF010017224.1:0-73338 GCA_038442645.1 Agave tequilana | reverse complement strand
TTATTATCTTATTACACTTGCATGATCCAATCATAGTTGGGTTTCATTCATATTAAAAAAAGTTTTAAATAACCCTGTTCACCCCACCCCCACCCCCCTCTAGGGTTGCTATATTGGTTTTCATTCTAGCTTGTATAGGTCCCTTTTACGCTTAAAAAACTGGTTGCTAAATGCTAATAAAGTTTCCCCCTCACCATCATTGTCCATATAAATCTGTCATTAGTAGCCATTTATTCATTATATGAAGTTAGTAAAGCTTTATTATTCCCTAGAAACAAACTTAAAGTTCGCTCACCATCTACCAAAACTACATGACGGAGGTACCCCAATGAATCATTCAAATTGTTCATCTTGATCTAGACATGATGAAACATACGTGATGGGGATCAAGAAGTCATTAAAAAAATTAAGTGAGTTTCTTTCTTTTATTTAGGGTTTTAATTATTCTTTTTGAGCTAAATTATTATCTAAGGTCATTAGGCATTTTATATCTCTTGAGATTTTTCTGTAATTTTTTAGGCTGTTTAGAGTCTTTTGTTGGTAGGGGTAATTTGTAATTTTTAAATTCTGGCCCTATATATGTTTATATGAGGGTTTTTGGCTGATTTATTAAAAGATATTGATTTTTCATGATTAAGGATGATATTGAAGCTTTTCATCCATGAATTTCTTGACATGTGATGTGTTATTGACTTATTGGATGTGAGATCCATATTTGGTGTGATATATCTTGAGTGTGAAGAGTGTGAAGCCCCTCACAAAAGGTTGAAACCTTCCTATCTTTCATCTTTCCTTTTAGTTTTTCTTTTGTTTTTGTAGCAAAAACTCTAGCCAATAAATAATTCCATAGATTTGCACTTATTTGAACCCTAATTGAAGCTTAAATCCTTTGTTTTAGTTGCTGCGCAGATCTGAATCTGAACCAAAAACACCCACTTTTATATGCTATTTGATCATATTTTTCTCACAAAATAGCCGTAAACCAATACCCAAACTATCCACCACATCTTGCAACCTTTCCAACATGATTTCATCCCAAAATCCCATCCAAAGCCCTAAAATCGCAGATCAACGGTTCTAATAAAAAGAGAGAATTCAGTTCTCGTTATGCTGTGTCAAATGGTATTAGAGCAAGTTATCCGATTTTCATGGGGTTCAACTCTATAATTATCGATACACGAATTATTATGAAGATCCATAGAAGCAAAGCGTGATATGTTTGAAGATGTTCCACTTTTTGAGTTTTGATGATCGTATGGATATGAAGATTGTGAGTACTATCTTGAGGATTTCTTTCCTATTTTGATTTGAAAATGAGATAAACTCTTGGTATGCCAAACAGAGGCCAGTTGGAGAAGCCTTTGCATGGTGGACAAAGAACTGCAAGTATTGTGTAACTTGGCCACGCATGAAAATTTATCTCCGACATAGGTATCTCCCTTCTTTTTATATCTCGCTGCCACTTCATCATCCATGTTGGAGAAATCAATCGCAATTACACTTCCCTCAACATCTTCCTTGTCCAAGCTTTTATCTCATTGTTGAAGTTCTTCAGAAAAAAACGTGAATCATCATCAGCCGGGCTACAAGAAAATTTTTCTTTATTGTCCTAACCTGAAAAAAGTTCCAAGATCGAGTATGTTTCATCATTAGGAGAGATTTTTCCATCGATTGATTCAGCCTAGTCTTCTCCTACACACCAGCCATTGTCCTCATTAGAGAAGTCGTCATCTTCGCTGTCCACAGAGGTTGAACACCCTTGTTGCGATCTCTCTACCCCCCATCAATCCCACATCATCAGCTTCATTATTGGTTTCTAAGACAATTCAGCCATTATCCGAGTCTAAGACGATATCTTTATTGCATAGAACTGAAGGACAACCATCGTCTATATCTTCTTTGAGGCTCAACATGTCACTAGTTTCCCTTCAACAATTTCAACATTGCTACCAATGACATCGTTCACTTTAATACAGCTTTTTACATTGACAACATATGATCCTTTTTTCTCTTTCTCAAAAAAAAGACAGTTTGAAGGGAGAACAAGTTGCCATCATGTTGTTTTCAATGAAGCCAATTTGAAAATACCGAAGACAACATAAAGTGTTTCATGTCACTTCATCGGATTATGTCATTGCTGCCGAGATTGATGCAACTAATGGTTATCAACAAAAGTTCAAATTGCTCATGGTTCGCAGTTGAAGCATACCAGAAAATCACTGTGATTTGTTTGGTTGCTTTCACTTAGATTCACCAGAGGTGAATTTTCCAAGTTGGGGAGAGCTGTGGGATCAATAAGCCATTAAAAGAGATTATGTGAGTTTCTTTCTTGTGATTTAAGTTTTAATTATTAGTTTTTGAGCTAATTATAATCTAAGGTCATCAGGTATTTTTTTATATTTCTGGGATTTTTCTGTAACTTTAGGCTGTTTAGAGTCTTTTTTTAGTAGGGGTATTTTGTAATTATTAATTCTGAGCCTATATATGTCTATATTAGGGTTTTCGGCTAATCATTATAAGATATTGATTTTTAATGTGATAAATGGATGCTATTGAAGCTTTCCAACATGAGTTTTTCGTGACGGGTGATGCATTATTAGATGTGAAATTCATCTTGGTGTGATGCCGAATCTTGGGTGTGAAGTTCCTAAAAAAAAAGATGGAAACCTTCCTATCTTTCATCTTTCCTTCTAGTTTTCTTTGTTTTCGTAGCAAAACCCTAGCCAATACCCAAATCATCCATCACATCTTGCAACCTTTCTCAACTTGATTTCATCCAAAAATCCCATCCAAAAAACCCTAAAATCGCAGATCAACAAATCTGAATTAAAAGAGATTCCGTTCTTGCTGTTTTCAGTCAGTAAATGGACAACAAATATCAAATTTTAAAGCGTTAAGCCATCCATCAAATGGTGACTTTCTATGTTAAAAGGTCATTCATTTTACAATCATTAGATGAATGGGCTAGAAATCTTCAGAACACAAATTTTTATCCCATACATTATTTGATGGTGTAGATGAACAGTGTAGATCACCCTTAGGATAGGTGCATATGTTTTTCATAGATGGAACATACTTTAAGTTTGATCCTAGGAAACAATTAAGCCTTACCCGTTTCGTGTGTGCGTGGATGCGTGGGTGCGTGGGCGTGCGTGCTGTGGGTGCGTGTTTGTGTGTGGGCATGCGTGCTGTGGGTGCGTGTTTGTGTGTGGCGTGCGTGTATACGTGTAGACAAACTTTTTATTATTTTTTTGGTGGAATGCTTACACTTCCCTAACCATTGATATGCTTCGAGATCTATGTACATCAAATAGGACCTTTAGAGAAACCATCTTGTACTTTAGAAGGTGGTTGTATAGTAAGTCATCATGTGATTTAAATATTTAATCTATTGAACTGAGTAGCCTTTTTTCTAAGTTTGCTATAGTACTAACCCCACTCTGTTGCCACTCTCTCTCTACCCCTCTGTAACTAAAACTTAAACCCATCTCTCTCCCCCCATCCCCTTCCCCATACTCATCCTCCAGACCTTGACACTCTTCCTCATCACTATCATCCATTTTCGTGCCAAGCCCGACAACAACTATCAATTTCTAAAGCAAATAGCGGCACCCAAGAGGATTTGCAACTGGTTGGTGGCTCCCCAGAGGCCCTAAATCAATTCAGGACATGGCCAAAGAGCAAGACGAAGAAGAAAGAAGGGGGGAATTAATAAAAAGTAAGAGAAAGAAACAAAGCATGATAAATATGTGTGTATATTACCATTTCCTTTTGTTCTCTAGAAATGTAATCTGAATTGTTGAAACATCTATCAGTTGTTCCCTATATTTAATAAATAAAATTATGATTTTTTTCATGTGCATGCTATGTAGCACGAACACTTCAAAGTGAGTGTCGCATTTGTGTCAGGCACGTGTCAGGCATCGACACTTGCATGAGACTTGCCCGACACGTATTGGACACTACGAATTCGTGTCGACTTTTAAAAAAATCACAAATTGTGTGTTGAACCATGTCAGAACCATGTCGACTTTAAATGAAATCAAAAATCACATATTGGACACCTGGAAATACATGTCTCTTAAACGAATGTCAAAAAGAGGCCTATTTGACATGAGTGAATTGTATATTAAGAGAATGTAAACACCTCACAACTAAAGTGAAACATTGAATAGAATGTTTTAGAATTTTTGTTTGATTTTGTTACTTTGATGGAAGCTACGGCCTCATAAGATTGAGGTTTTATTTTGTATTTTATTTTACTTTTAATATAACTCATCACAATCACTATGGTTTCTGATATTATTTATATATAGACGCACACGTAGAGTCATATCACCATGTTCCCGTATCCTACATTTTAAGAATTTGATGTCACCGTGTCGTGTCGTATCTGTGTCCATGCATCATAGTGTACATGTTCTCTTCTATGTTTGTATTCCTCAACCAAATTCTGCACATGTTTTCTGTTTGCAGTAATTCTTGAACCAAATATTGGGTAACAAAGTTATCATAGATGTATATTGACACATATGATCTTAACAACAAGACTCACCCTGTGCTCCATGTTTTAACTTAGCATTTTAGCAACACGTTTTATTCAAGGTCTTTTTGAACTCCAAAATTCAGAGTATTTGCATAGACTTGTCATTCTAATCTTTATTCGATCTGTCCTCCAACCTTCAATCGACCATTTTAGAGGATCCTTGGTTCGACCCTATTAGAGGATAGTTTGTGTATGTGCACGTGTGACTGTCTGGTGTGTGTTGCGCGCACGCTTGCATGTGTCTACATATTCGCCTGTATTTGAAGCTGGATTGTCGCATTTCTGGCTTGTTACTACTAAAGTGGCCCACAACTACAACCCCAAAACCGTTTTGGGAAAAGAAAATAACTCATTTTAAAACAAAGAAAACATGAAGACGTGGGTTCCCAAGCATTTAAACTGCACGTGTGTGAGGAGTGAAGAATAGAATTCTCCTGAACACTGATAAACATATGTTTTGCACAAAAATCTAAAATACCCTTGATGCGATTATAGAATGGAAGAATAAAAAATGTGAATTTTACATGTAAATCAAATATACTTAGATATATATAAGCATCCATACATACCTCGGGCAATAATGGTACTTATAATCTGATAAACCAATCCAAACATTTATAGGGTTTGGATTTAGAAACTGAACATGAATACTTGACGAGTCGAGTTCACGTATAATCCTTTCCAAACCCAAACCCAAGTAACAAACCAAAAAAGTGAATTTTCTACAATGAAGATTACACAATAAGACACTTTACTATAATTAGATTCATATAATTACAAAATTTCAAATCTTGATGATATTGATATGAACATGAAGTGTGTTATCAATTTAAAAGTGAACTATCACTTAAAAATAACTTAAATTGGCACTTGTCAAAAATCTACTTAAAATTCAAATCCAACCCAAAGTCAAGTCCGAAACTGAACTTCTTATCAGGTTTGAACTCAAATATTACATGAGCTCGATCCGAACCCAACCCATTACACCCTTATACATGGCCCTTGGCCTAGCTCAAAAGATTAAAGAATAGGCTTGGATTTTGGGAGTTTAGGTTCAAGTCAAACTACAGTCCTATTTCAAAAAGAAAAACAAAATTCTATTTACAAAAATTTAAACATGCCTCACATAGATCAAATCTACTTTTGCATTGCTCGTGGCAGAAAACTGGTACATATAGGGGTTGGACTATAACTTTTTCATTAAATCTACAAAAGTAGACTTACCACATCTCCCACCCTTTATTTCTCTTAGGGTATCGGCCAGTCAAAATCTCAAAAGTTGAATAGTAGATAGAAAATATAGTAGGCCATTAAAGAATGTATAGTGGAAAAATACTTAGTTTTCTAAACTTAATAAGAAGTTTGTAGTCCAACTTATAATATAGGGTAAAGTGCAGGAAACACCCAGCACTATCTGCGGTGTTGCACCAAACCCCCCCCCCCCCCAAACTATAAAAACTTGCACATTGATCCCTGAACCTTAACATCGTTAACTTTTCCATCCAACCAGCCATGTGCACTGCACGTGACCCACTTAATTCCCTAGGTACTTCAGCAGCTCATTTTTTTAAAATTAAATGTTATTAATCTAAATCTCCCCTAATTATCTTTCTTTATGAAAACCCTGAGTAGTATAGAGGAGGAAAGGAGGAGGTTGTGTGATGATGGTGATAGTGGAAAGGAGGAAGAGGTTGAGAGGAGGGGTTTGGGCTGATCGATTAGGTGGTGGTGTTGGAGGTGGTGGAGGGGTAGGTTGAGAAAGAGGAGGTGGAGGAAGTGATGGTGGTGGTGTGTTGGGTTTGAGAAGGAGGTAAAAGGAGGTGGTAATGGTGATAGTTTAGAAAAAGGTGGACGAGGCGGTGCTAATGGTGGTTGTGGAGGTGATAGGGTTTAGAAGGGAAAAGTGGTGGAGGTTATTCTCACAGTTTTAGAAGAAGATATTTTCATATTTTATTGATGTGAGCAATGTCCCAAATATATAGGTATCACAATTACATGATAGAAAACTTCTAATCCTAATACAATTGTTTCTCATAATATGAGTATAACTCCTAATAACATATAAAAATATAACTCCTAGTAGCCTATAGAAACATGACTCATGATTCCAATATAGTAACTACAATATGGCTCCTAATAAACTAATAATCAAAGACTTCAACACTCTACCTCAAGCTGGATCATAGATGTCAATCATGTCCAACTTATTACAAATACTATGAAACATATCCTAAATAAAATTTTCACACTGCTAATTCGATGCCACACTGTTGATTCCACGCTGGAGCATTGATTAAGACAATACTAATTCCACGTTGTTGAAGCATTGATATCGATATCGATGTTGAAGTTGTCAATCAAAACGTGAAGACCGCATGATCCTTGGATATAATTAGAATTTTAGTGATTCTCAAACTCAGTAGAAGTGAAAGTTTTGAGAGATCCTTAAACTCAGTAGGAGAGATTTTGGAGATCCTCAAACTCAATAGAAGTTGAGGTTTTAAGAGATCCTCAAAGGGGCTGTTTGGATGCTCAGAAGTGGATGGAAGTGAGGAAGTGGGAAGTAGGATTCTTTTTCTTTTGAAAAATGAGAATTTGTTTCTTTCGGGTGTTTGGATGGTAGTTGGGAAGTGTAATTGAAAAAGTGTGATGTCTTTTCCGTGTTTGGTTGAGAATGTGGAGGCGAAAGTGGAAAGATTGATCACAAAGTTGACCGCAAAATAATATTAAAAAATAAATTTTAATTATGAATTTGGACTGTAATTAGAATGCAAATAAGATTACATGACCAAAAATTAACTGTTTGAGCTACAATTTATTACAAATGAGATTTGCATGACCACAAAATTAACTGTAGTACTTTGAAAGTGAGAAAATGGTTTTGTAAAAGGGGAAAAAGAAACGAAAAGGGTTTTCCATTTTCTTTTTCGATTTTGGATGGACAACAAAAGTGAAAAATGACACTTCTCACTTCCTCACTTTCGCCCACTTCCCTGAATCCAAACAGCCCAAAGTCAGTAGGGAGAGAGACGACTGTGGCTTGCAGAGTTAGTCGACAACAGCAGGCAATAGCACAAGTATCAGTAGAAATAGATGTAAATATTGCTTGGTTGATAGTAGCAACAAGAACATGTAGTAGCAACAATGGGAATGAGTAGCAGCAGCAGATAGATGATACATGATGACAGAATTATAGAGAAAGCGGCACAATAAGAGCGAATTCGAAGCAGAAAGTGAAAGGCAGAGCATCGTCTGGGACTAGGGTAGCGCGTGCTATATGAGCACGGTCCAGCGAAGGCTTGAGGTGGCCCATGAACGACGATCAGAAGATACCTTGCTCTGATATCATGTCAGAGTATTAGAAGAATAGATTTTTGTATTTCATTAATGTGAGCAACGCCCCAAATATAGAGGCATCACAACTATCTAATAAGAAACCTCTAATCCTAATACAATTACTTCTTATAATATGAATATGACTCCTAATAACATATAGAAACATGACTCCTAGTAACATACTAGCATATAGAAACATGACTCATGACTCCTAATATGGCAACTACAATATGACTTTTAATAGATAACTATAATAATCAAATACTTTACCAGTTATGATGGTAATGGTTTTTATGAAAAGGTGGAGGTTGGTGGTAGTGGTGGTGGATTTGAGGGAGGTGGTGGTGGTGGATTTGACGAGAGGAGGTGAACGAGGAGGTGGTGACAGATCTGAGCAGGAAACAGTAGTTGTGATGGAGGAGGATGAGATGGCGGTGTTTTTTTTTTAAATTTATAGAGTCATATGTTGTGGATATGTCCCTTTTAATGGAAAATTATAGTGTTACAATTCAGAGGGTCAATGTGCAAGTTTCCATAGTTCATAGAAGTTGGTGCAACACCCCTAGTATTGCAGGGGTGTTTCCCGCAATTTACCTATAATATATATGAGTAAACAGATATACAATGTTTGTCGGTGTGGAGCAGCAATAGCTTTAAAAGATGTGAGATAGTATGTGTGCGCGCGTAAGGAAAAGCTTATTAGAGTTGATATTTAATAACATATTCCTAGTCTCACTAAATAATAGCATTAGTACTGGTCCTTTTTATATAACTCATTTTAGTTCTCTATTTTGTGACTCCATTACATATCTCTTCTGTTGTTGACACTTGACATGCAAGAGAGAGAGAGAGAGTGCATAAAAGTCACAATCATGTGTGTGGGCACTAAATAGTGAATTGTGCATATACATGCAAGTTACAAAATTGAAACACTTTGGCAGTTATCAAAAACAGAGATTTATGGTTCTGCAGAAAGTGTTCTGTGATTTGATGAAAGTTTGAAAGACTTTGATATAACAGAACTAAAGTTTTCCATTTTGACTTGGATACTCGCATGCCAGGACTTTGCTCTTCTAAATAGGATTATTCTTTATGTTTCTCCTATTTCTTGCAACAATGGACAGAGAACAGACTTAAATATGAACATGTCAATAACACCCTCAGTCATAACACAAATAACATTCAGAAAAAGATAGTTCGTGTTTGCCACACAGCCTGAATTGAAAAAAGACCATGGTATCATCATGTGAAAATGAAGCTAAGGGAGACATCACAGAAAACAATCTCATATCTTTTTGGACAGGTCAATGCAATGGGGTTCGGAGGAAAGTGCCTTGACTTGATAATAGGCATACCATTTAGCAAAGAGAACGCACTGAAGCTCTTCGATGTTATTACGCTTGTCGGTTGTTTAGTCATGCTAATACTCAAAATTGAAAACTGATTAACAAAGTAAAATAGGCACCCGTCAAATACATAAGATTCTAGCTACATACAGGCATGTGAAGGACATCCTCACAAAATCACTAACCGGCAATTTTTAACTATACCAGTAACTCGAATTGTTTTCTGGCTCAGGTTAGAACTGAAATTAACAACATCACACAATCAGCGTTTGGTTGGGACGAGAGAATCCAACATCCCTAAGTTCTGAATTGAAAATTTGTACTCCAACTGGAACTTTCAATTCTCACAAGATGTCTTATCGAATTACACATTTCATTTGCAAGCCTAGCATTGTCAGGAAACAAACAACTGCTCTATTTCCTAAGCAAATCTAGAATAAAGGTGACTTTCAAATAAAATAATATTAGAAACTAGTGCAGTCATAAGCAGCAAAAGGTTCATGTAAAGAGAATTTACCAAGGAGTGCTCTAAGAGCAGCAGCAAATGCATGGTTAACCAATCCACTCTTGAAATGAGACTTTGACTCGACAAATTGACTGATCAACACATAGTTCTCACAAAGAGGAAATATCCTTTGTATCAGTTCCTGCATCACCCAAAAATAGCAAGAACAAGAACAAAAACAAGAAAACAATTAACAAACAGAAAAAACCCTTAATACTTTGTGACATCCAACTCATACAAATATTACACATCCTTTGGACATCACCTGAAGAGTAAAGTCCATGGACTGATCAATCTAAAAATGACATGACCTCTTTGCCCCGAACTCTCTTTATTGAAATATATCGTCCCTCAATACCCATGAGAGACGAGAATAAATCATCAATGACCAACAGCTCTTACATTTTTCAATCAATAAGGAAACAACCTCAAAGATTTCTTTTCGAAACATCAACCAATTCAAGTTCAAAATTACCTGAACTGAAACAGGGTATGATCCAATTACATTATCGGTTCCTCGACTGCAAGAAACTAGGTTTAAAAATTTTACATTAAATAAGACCTAACTGAAGCATTTCGATCGAGTAATACCTCGCCGAGTACATTGAAAAGGTTCTGTGAGCTACAGCATTAGATGGGAACTTGATTTCCTGGAATAATTGAAGGGGAAGACTGATGATTTGGGGTTTCAAAGAGCAAGCTGAGAATTCGAAATGAGGGGAAATGAGGAGAATTAACAATACCTGGTGAAATCGCACAGTGAGAAACGGGCGATCGACATTCCATCGAGGAGTTGCTGGGCTCGGGTCCATGGCCATCGCCGGTTGCGATCGGTTGAACCCTAGACTCTCAAAAGCTTGCCATCGTTTTCTCTGAACCAAAAGACGGTATTTTTCTTTTGGGTACTGATTGTATTGAACCAGTGCGGGCGTCCGCAAATTACTACTGTAAAAGTTTCTCTCTCTTTTTTTTTTCTTTAATTTTTTTTCTTTTTTTTTTTAATGTAGCACGTTCCAATTTGCTTTACATCTAGAGGTTTATGTGAGTTTTGCCCTTTAACTCCAACGAAAAACACTATCATACAAGCAATTCTCATATTATGATTCTTGTCTTTTGTTTCCATGTTTGTTTTTTTCTTTGGCATTTTAAAGGAAAAAAAATCTTTTAATAAAGTATTTTAAAAATATCCTCTCTCAAAAGTTACTTCAAAAATCAACACAAGTCACGTCGGCGGCAGGGCGGTTTGCCCCGCCAGTGTAGTGTTCGCGCTGTATGGGTCAATTTTTCTTCATCCAGGATTGGCAACCCATATTTTTTCCATTTCTCTAGAGTTGTCAACCCCGGACAAAGAAGACTTATTTTTTTTTATTTGTTTTCCCTCTCTCCCTAACGCGAATAAGGAAGTGAACAACAGTGGTTAGATCTAGTTTTAGCGCCAATGAACCATGATAGAAACCTTCCGATAGGATAACATTTGAATCCACGAGCTCAAATCCATGAGGCAAATATAACAATTCGAATCCAAGAGCAATTGAAGAGAAAAATTCATTTTATTGATTAAACTTGGATACAAAATCAAAATACAATGACTTTTAATAGGCTTTAAAAGTAGTAGTCTAATCTAACTAAGAAACTAAAACAAAAACAATTTGGAATCCACTTGAACCCGAAAACAAAATCCTAAATAGATCAAATAGCAGGTCGGTGACAGTATTAGTCGACTAGTGCTAGGGACTAGTTGACTAGTAAAAAGTCAAGAAAATTTATTTACCCTCTATTGCATAAAACTAGCCGACTACTGAGTTTGGTTAGTTGACTAATGTTTGGGGCTAGCGACTAATATGTTGTATATGCTACTGTATCTGCTGGTTTATTGCCCTAATCTCCTACATCCGTCTCTCTCTTTTCTAGAGAACTCGTCCTCGATTTTCAATCAGTAGAACCATGAACGATGCCATCTTTAGCAAACTTAGCTTGAGGGAAAGTGTGATTCCAAAATCTTGATTCGCCTTGACGATCTTCATCAAATCCATGTAGTGTTGCATCATTGAATCTTCAATGTTATCATCTTGGATCGGTTGATAATCAATGCCAATCGGTTGGTGCTCCTCTATCATCCAAGCAAATACATACACCGTTCTCCCATACTTCATTAGTTCGCCTCCATGAAGAAGATCTTTTAAAATGCAATTGGAGATAGAATTTGGCATATACATAGAACATGTCGCGCCTATGTGCTAATAGAAGGTAACATGAACTTAAAGAATTTAAAACTTTCATCTCTAGCACTCTCCTTCCGCATGAAAGGATTTTTGAAACCTTGAAGAATAGATGCACCATGATGCTGAATATATCTCATAGGTGGTAACCCTTCATCATTCCGAAAGCTCGTCATGAACAACTCTTTAGAACTCCTCCAATGTGAGCTTCATCTTCTCAGGAATTTTAATGGTTAAGCGACTTCTTCTTTGACCACCAAAGCAAATATTTTCTCTGTCTCTTTTGATTCCATCAAGAACGCGCCTCGGTCGTACATGGATATGAATTTTGGCTTCTCTTCTTTGGACTATGAATAGGTGAAATAGTCTTCATAACTAAATTGTTGTCATCAAGGATTTTGCTTTGCTGACAGCCGCTTGAGATTTTTCAATGAAAGTAATATCAGTTTGAATACCTCGGTCACTCATCTGATTGTCGGTTGCAGGCATGTCAGTAGATAATGGATCTCTCTTGGTTGACTGCTCTTCAATTGGTCGTTGTTGATTTTGCTTCGCTGTCTCGTTCGGCCGATATGATCTCTCGAAAGGTGGGGACTGAATCACCATCTCTTCTGCCTCCAAATCAAGGTTATGTGCATCATCAAGGGAGAACACGTTGTGTAGAAGCACGTATTTTTTAAATTGTATATATAAGCACACTAGTGTACTTTGCCACTAGCTGTTTTTCAGTCATAATTAATCCATAACTAGAGGAAAGCCAATAGAACTCTCCAAGTTTTTATGGGTGGTTTGCCTTGTTGCATGCGGATGTTTTGCAGTTGATTCCATCATACTACTGCTTTTCCTTTAAGTTTGTAAGCCACAACTTGACATAATTCTCCATGAGAATATGCGCCATGTCAAACAGCTTATCTTCATCATTCAAATCAAGGGGGCTCAATATCAAGACACCTGTAACGCCCCGATCCCGCGGGTACGGAAACGTTACTGCGACATATATACGCAGGTCAGAAATACCCTCACGTATATATGCTAAACATCAGTACAAGTAAGAATCAGAGTATGGAAGCACGTGGTGCGTTATACATTCCAACATATGAGTACAATTACAAAGTTATCACCATATGTAATACAATATTACAAGGATATTACATCGCCGATAAGCGCAAATGCGAGAATACAAAGGGGTATACAAGTATGAACAATACAAATGGCGCTCATGAGTTTTCAGAAGGAAAACTCGAGAGACGCACAAGGGGCCTGGAAGAATAGAGCTCTGGACAGTCTGCTGGGGATCCATGCTTCAGCAGCGCCACTCTGATCAGCAACTGGGAGAATCCACACGCTCCAATCTCTAAGACCTGGACATGAGGATCAAGGGGAGTCAGAACTCCCGGCGAATGGGTGGCGAGCATAGATAAACACACGTGTATCGATAAATCTGAATCATAACATGCATTGAAAACCGTGTCGTGGGCACAAGCATGCAGGAGCAAGTAGATATACTGCAAATGATATCAAGCAGGGAATACTCATGGTATGATAAGATAAGAGTAGGAGACTAGTGGAATAGAACAAAAATGATAAAGCAGGATTTAAGCAGTTATAATATAATAATGGTCATAAACCGGAATCCGATGTAAAATCCGATGAAAGCAAACTCGACAAGCATACAACGGATACATAGTTGGCATCTTTTATTACTATTATTATTACTCGTCTTACCCAGATGTCTAGATATGGGAATTAGCGTCCCAGCACACATATAACCACATCTGAGTAAAGCAAAGTTGTTATTAGAAACCAACGGGGGTATCAACGAACAATGTTTACAGTGGGTCCCATGCATGCCCGGGACCACGGTCCAGGACGTTCCATTGTTGGTGCTCGGAATCAGCCGCAAGGCGTACAGGAGGGTCTTATAGGATGCCCTTATCGAGATGGTACCAGGAAGGAGGGAGTCAGCACTCCCTTCGGTCGCCTGGAGGCCCACAGATCAGACCAGAAGTTTTAGTTGCACAACATACCTAGAGCCACTATAAACACGAACATATATTGATAGCCGCAAGTTTCCCCGACCCGATGTAAGTTGTTCCTTTTTATGATTTATTATGTAACTATCAATTTAAGGGAATAGCAGGTGCATGACATGATCAGAAATTCAGGAGTACATGAGTACTATAGATTCAGGTCACTGTATATATAATACAGGATAACAAGTGTAGTATTCCTGTAAATGTAATAATCACAAGTCAAGTATTAATATAACAGAAGGCAGGTGATAAGTCATGTCATAAAAAGAAGCAAGTGTCAAGTAGCAACATGTCGGGTGTCAGGTGTTAACATGACATGAGGCGATATCAGGCAGGTGACAAGGGACAACATAGTATATGTCAGCACATCAAGTGACAGCATGCCAAGCGATATAGGAAAACCGTACGATACAAAGGATCAGTACAAATACCAGAAAACCATGCATTTTCAGGAAAAAATAGTATAAGTAAGATTTCAAACTCTTCACAACCATTAATAGAAGAATCGGTAAACTGACAGGCAAGTAATTTAGTAAGCAAGCGAATATCCAAGCGGAGCTAAGCGGGGCTAGAGCGAAGCTAATATACAATACTAAATGTTATCACGCTCAGCGAGGTTACCGCTCACAGCGTAACTAGACACACTTGTCGCAGCAAGCGCATGAACGCCATACTACCGCTCACGGTGAAGCCACTTACGAGGTAACCACGCTCGAACGGAGCAAGCGGTAAAGTGTTGACGCTAGTCCGCCTACCAGGCGTAGCATAGAGAAAGTCCAGAGGACTTTAAAACCTCAGAGGTTGTACCCGGAGGTTAGGCCTGAAGGCAAGGGTACCTGCAGACTAATATACCCCCTTTTGTGACAACAATTGCACATCAAATTCTTATATTTTGGATTACCTTGTGGCCTTTCATTATTACTCTTCTCCTTTGAAAAGTGAGCTTGTCCGGAATCATCATGTATGTCAACTGGTTGTCAATTTTGTTCTTATTGAGCAGATGCTCCTTAGCTTCATTGACCTTAATAGTTATTTTGTCCTGTAGATGATAGCTTCCCTAAAGCTCTTATATGAAGAAGGTAAAGAACACAGTAATAGAAGTGCTTAATCCTCATCTTCTATCTTAACCTCTATCTTATTTAAATCATTGATAATAAAAGAAAATTCTGCAATGAGACTTGATAGGAGTACCTTCATGCATGTGAAGAAGAAAGAGATACTGCTTTAGAATCAACCGATTCGCCAACGACTTCTTCAGATAATGGTCCTGAAGTCGCTCCCACAATGAAGATGCTGTTTTTTCTGAAGAAAACTCATTCAACACTTCATCTGCCAAGTAAAGATGAATAGCTGTCAAGGCTTTCCCAATCAATTCCTACCAAGTTTCTTCCTTCATTTCTTGAGGCTTTTTCTCTCTCTCCTGAGTAGTGCTTTTTTCAACCCTCTTTGATTCAAGATGGTGTTCATCCTATTCTGCCACCTGCTGAATTGATGACTCTATTGAACTTCTGAATATAGAACTTGATTGCAGACATCTTCACGTTGACCTTTCTCTGGTATCAATTATTGAGATAACAATCTGTATGCTCTGATATAAATTATTGTGAATTGCCCTTACGACCAATTGCTGGGGGGGCGCAGTAGAAGCAACATAGAATCGACAGGCAATGATGAGAAAAAGAGAAAAAGATATTCTGAAGTATAGAAACTGACACACTAACGTGGTTCACCAATCAAACAGATCGTGTGTACGTCCACAGGATAAGGGGAGACCCTTTATTAAACTTTAGAGAGTATAATAAGAAACACTTACACTTCTCGCTAAGAAGATTACAAGCACTTTGATGCCCGTCTAGCATAGACCCTTATGGCTAAAACTTCTCACATGAACTTTTTTTGAATTGAATACTTTGAAGGTCATCCCAAGGGGTTAGTTATAAACCATATGACCCTCCAGTCCTATACAAACTCCAGCAATATAAAAGATCACCACCTCAAAAGAAATCACTACCTCAAAAGAAAGAAATCTCGAATCCAATTAAAAATTGAAAACATATCCAAAAAAACTGTCATAACTGATATTGGTCGACTATAAGTCGATTAATCATGTCTATTAGTCAACTATACATAAGTATAAATCGACTAATCTGATAAAAAACTGAGAATCTTACTTTTATGTTTATAAGACCAGTCAACTATACCAATATATGTCGACTAATTTTTATCATAAGTTGACTATACAGAGTGTAAGTCGACTTTCTGTGCACGTCCGTTCTTTGATCTCCGAAGTTTTGTCTACCTTCACGATATATTCTATTCACTATCCTAACAAAATGAACCTTCGGGTACGATAATAGTCGAATCCACGACAAATAACTTGAATCCATGTGCAAAAGATAACTTGAATCCACAAGTAATTGGAGAGAAAAACTCAATTTATTGATTAAAACTTGTATACAAAACAAAGAATACAATAGCCTTTAAATAGGCTTTAAAAGTAATAGTCTAATCTAACTAGGAAACAAAAACAAAAACAATTTGGAATCCAATTGAACCCGAAAATGAAATCCTAAAAAAATTAAATAGCAGGTCAGTGACAGTACTAGTCGATTAGTGCTACATATTAGTCGACTAGTAAGAAATCTAGAAAATTTCTTTACTCCCTGTTGCACAAAACTAGTCGACTACTGAGATTTAGTTAGTCGACTAGTATTTGGGTTAGTCGACTAATATGCTGTATCTGCTGCTTCATTGCCCTAATCTCCAACATCACTCTTGCTTTTCCCTATCTCCTTCTCTAAGGCACCCACCGGGCACGACGATGACGATGAGGCCGACAGTGGCGGTGAGCATCTTTGCTGCTACTGGTTTGCTGCTGTGCTATTGCTGCTGCTGTTACACTGCGACGGCGAGGAGGGGGCGGGGACAGCGAGCAAGCCTCGTCATTGCGGGCTCCGTCATCGCTGCGTGCCTGATGGGTGCCTAAAGGAGAAGAGAGTGGGGGGGGGGGGAGGAGAGAGGGAAAACAAAACTAAAAAAAAAGTCTTCTTTGTCAGGGTTGGCAACCCAGAACAAAAGGAAAATGAAAAAAATTTGGCTTTCTCCGTTGTTGGAAACCTCGGATAAAGGAAAATAACTGAAAATTAAATGGCTTTGTGTGGGGTTGCCAACCCTAGACAAAGCCAAAATTAAAAAATTAAAATAAAAAAAATCTTGGTCCGGAGTTGGTAACCCCGGACAAAGAAATACACTGAAAAAAAAAAAGAAGATCTGTTCGGTGTTGTCAACCTCGGATGAAGAAAAAACTGATCCCGCTAACACGGGCCCGCACTGGCGGGGCGAACCGCACCATCACTGATGTGACTTATCAAAAGTTAATTTTTGGAATAACTTTTGGGAGGGGTAGATTTTTAGAAATATTTAAAATATTCCCGTTTTTCTTCTAGGAAACAGGTACTCAGAAGGGTCCATCATAATTACGAGAAAAAAGTTTCTATAAAAGAAGAAAAAAAGGTTTTTCAGCATATAAAATCACATGTTCTATACATTTACTTTGTCTTTTATATACTTTCACATGTGATCTTGTTCCTTTAACCTTATCCCTTGTGCAGTTTCATTTTGCATGCCTTTGTAAAACTGGACCTTAAATTAGTGTTTCCATTCAAAAAAAAAAAGAAACTTAAATTAGTGTTGAAGTTTAATAACTCAATCCATAGTTAAATTTAACTTTCATGCTTGATAATATAAAAACTGACTATGATGTTTTATTTTCTCCCTTGACATGCGAAAGTTGTTGAGGTGAATTAGAGACTTTGTGCATATATGCATTCTTAAAAAAACTTGTCAAGATTTCACTAATTTCAACTTATATTTCTTTCTTATATAGAGACGTAGCATAAAATTTTATTGATGTAATTTATATTACAGAAAATAAAAACATTAATACAAAACTTATAGCTCAAAAAATTTCGTAATAGACGCATATGATTTCCAAACTCTACCAATATGATTCATTACATTGAACATTCTATTAATTTAAGGACACATGACAACCACCAAAAGAGAGAAAAGACAACAAGGCCTAGTTTCAGTGGCAAACAGGCAAGAGCAAGTCGTAGGATTCTCAAGTTCAAGTCTCAATTACAGCTTCTATTCTGGAGAAAGAGGAAAAGTCTAATCAACAGATGAAGAAGAAGAAGAATTATATACAAACTCTTGCCATTAAAGGTGTCAGATAAAAAATTTCCCGTTGACTACAGTCTACAAATGCCCATTGAAGCATAGTGACATGAGACAGTAATGTCAAAATCAAGTCTCAATTATAATCATTACATGGTAGCTCTTGCTCAGTTTGATTGATTACCAAGAGTTAATGCTCCCATCTGTGTTGATATTCTAATTACAAAATCACACAAAGGAAGCAAAGTTGAAAGAATTGGCGTGAGTTACACGGCTTCTTGCATCCATAGATTAAAACTAGTTCATCTCATAATCAGCATAACTTAAATTAATTAATCGCTTGGTCCCAACCTTTGCCATGAAACATTTTTGGAGTCCTTATGTAGGTATGATTTCAATGAAGCACCCAAAAGACCTCCATCTATGCTTCGGGTTTGGAGTAGTCGTCGACAATTTATTCCAAAGTTCATAAAAACTGAACAAGGCTATGGAGCCAAATCTGGAGATAGGGTTCAAATTATGCACGAGGAAGGGAGAAGACACAATCCGTTTCTTTTTTCCTTGAGGCAAATTGGGTCTCTTCTATTGTAAGAAAGTACCGGTGGTGTTATTTTCACTGAACAAGGATTAAGAGGAATTTGAAAGTGGAGAGAGTAGCAAAAATCTAAAACAATGTGAAAGAGGCAACTTGGTGGATTTCGCCACAGATGGGGGAGACACTTCTCAAAATTGGGGTAGAAATTTTCCAGGCGCTTTTTTTCAGGTGCGTTGAAGATTTACTTTATTTATAAATGAGAGAGAAAGAAATTGTTTGTTTTAAGAAATTGGGGTTTTTGCTAGCAATTTTCATTAATAGATTGATTGTATAAAAACTTAAGAGCAGAAGGAAAAGGAATAGATCGTATCTCCAGTCATATTAATCAAATTCAAATTCTTGTTGTAATAAAATAAAAAACACTAGAATTTTTGGATTCGTTGGCTAGTCTAGTCAAGACTTCACATTTATGGAAAAAAATTTCTTGTAGACTAGACTCTTATCCCTTAAGAATAATTTCACACTTGATTCTTCTTCCCATAAAAAAGGACATATAAATGGGAGTAAAATGAGTAGTCGTAAATCCACTAAATGTGTCCCACATTTTAGGAAAAAGTTATCTGTTAGTGGGTTTTCTTTTAAATTTCAATGGGCCATAAAAACTGTAAAATGGTTATTTTATTTATCAAATAAAATAAAATCCAAATTCTCCACTTGCCATATATACTAACATGTATTAAATTAAAAAAATTAATACATGAACAAATTTTTTTCTTATAACGATATACTTAAACAAAAGAGTTTAAATTTCATGAATCATGGTGGCAAGCCCTTCCATGTATTACAATGTAACTTTATTATTTGAATGATAACAATATGCGGGTCATATCTTTATGATGAGCTTTTAAATGCTCATTCAAATATTTAAACATGCATATTGTCATTCTCTCAACTTTATTTATACAAATAGTAAATGAGAAGACAAATTTGAATCAACTAGAGTTTTCATATCGACCAAAGCGATACAAATATAAAGAGTATCTCAATTACAAAATAGAACTGAGTCTCATATGCTTAACATGCTCCTTATAAGTCTTAGGTGGCAATCCTTTTGTCAAAGATTCCACAATCATCAATTTAGTACTAATATGATCAATAGCCACCTTGTTTGATTTCACATATTCCGAAGTTTTAAATACGTTATGTCGGTGTGCTACTGCGACTTCCACTTTTATTATTCTTGGCGAAAAATATTGCACTTGAGTTGTCGCAATAAATCTTCAATGGCTTAGAGATTGAGTCAACGATCTGAAGCCCTGAAATAAAACTCCTTAACTAAATAACATGTGATGTCGCTTCAAAGTGTGATACAAACTCTGTTTCTGTGGTTGAAGTAGCAACTAATGATTGATTTACACTTCTCCAAAATATAGCCCCTTCAGCTAATAAGAAGACATATCCTGATGTAATCTTTCTAAAGTCAGGCCATCCAGTAAAGTCAGAATCAGAATATCCAACCACTTTGAAATGATCAAATATCCTGTATGTAAGCTTGTAGTCCTTGGTCCCTTGAAGGCATCGCATGACTTTCTTTGCAGTTCTTCAAAATTTCAAACCTAGATTACTTTGATATCTGTCTAACATTCCTACTGCATAAGCAATGTCAGGTCTTGTACATACTTGAGCATACATTAAGCTCCAACTGCAGAAGCATAAGGAATATTTTTCATCTCCTCTTTCCAAATCGTTACTCGAGCATTGGTTCAATCTAAATTTGTCACTTTCGGTACTAGATCAGGTGAACAATCTTTCATATGAAATCTCTCAAGAATTTTATTGATATAAGTTTCTTGAGATAGTCCTAATATCTCTTGAGATCCGTCTCTTTCAATCTTTATGCCAATAACATAGACGCTTCACCCATATCTTTCATGTCAAACTGTTGTGAGAGAATCGTTTCATTTTATGAAGTAAGCCCAAATCACTTGAAGCAAGCAAAGTATCATCCACATACAAAACTAAGAAAATTATTTTGCTCACATTAACCGTATGGTATATACAGTTATCCATAACATTCTCTATGAAACCAAATGAGGAAATAACATTATGAAACTTTAAATACCATTGGTGGGAGGCCTATTTTAGCCCATATATAGATCTTTTAAGTTCGCAAATTATGTGATCATTTCCATTTGAGATAGGAGACGAGCCATTAATGTCATAATTATTCTAAATGTATCCTTCTTTGAAATAGGAGAATATAATCAATTCTTTCTTGTTGAGTGAATCCTTTGGTTACAAGTCTTGCTTTCTTTCAACATTGCCCGAGGAATCTCTTTTAATTATAAGATTCAATTGCAACCAATGACCTTTACTCCTTTAGATAATTCAACAAGATCCCATACTTGATTATTAGTCATTGAATCCATCTCATCTTCATGGCATTATACTATAATGTGGATTTACTTCCACTTATGGCTTGTGAAAACAGAACATGGTCATCTTCAACAGCAATGTCAAGTCAGATTCTTGCAGGTACACAATGTAGTAAGAAGAAATTGCAGGTTTTCTTATCCTATTAGATCTTCTTATTGTTACATCAACATTCTCTTGTTGAGTAGATTGTAACTGGATCTATAGGAATACCCTTATATGGTGTGATTCTTCAATAATTAGTTGTTCTTGGTTTGTCAAATCTTGATGGCTATCTTGAAAAACACTCAGTCTATCTAAAGATTTAGAAGTGATTTTAGAATTGTGATTTTCCTCGAACACTAAGTTTTGAGGTTGATCACTCCCACTAATCACATCATTCTCTAAAAATTTTGTATTATGATATGTCACAATTCTCGTTGCGCGTAAAGGACAATAAATTTGTATCCCTTAGACTTTTCTGCATAGTAATGAAATATTCATTGACTGTTCTTGAGTCTAACTTTTTCTCTTCTGGATCATAAACCTTAACTTTTGGTGGATAACATACATGTACATGCCTTAATCTTGGTTTTAACTTTTTTATAACTCAAAAGGCATTTTGGAAACTACCTTAGTTGGAACCATATTTAGTACATATGTCGCATTTAGCTTCACTCCACCAAGGATAATGAAAGGTTAGTGTTACTAATCATACTCTTCACCATATCTTTGAAGGTCTGGTTTCGTCTTTCAGCCACACCATATTGTGATAGTGAGCCTGGCATTATGTATTGAGCAACAATGTCATGTTTCTAAAAACCTCGCAAATGGACCCAGTAGTTGTCCTTTTTTATTGTACCTACCATAACATTCTCCACCTTTATCTGACTTCGTAAAATTAATTTGTTTACCCAATTGTTTCTCTACCTCCACTTTATAGATTTTAAAAGTATCTAATGCTTCATTCTAGTTATATAAGCAGAAAGAGGTATATATCGTGAGTAGTCATCGATAAAAGTGATGAAATATCTTTGACCATTCAAACACATTTCATAGGGACCGCTAATGTCAGTGTGTATAAACTTTAAAATATCAGAACTCCTCCTGTCACTCTTTCTGATTTTGTTGGTCTGCTTTCCTTTTATATAGTCCAAATAAGTACCAAAATCAGTCAAATCAAGAGCCTCAAGGACTCCATCATTTACCAATCTTTTAATTCTTTCAGTGGAGATATGACCTAATATTTTGTGTCACAATATGAAAGATTTCTCATTTATAACGCTACGCTTAATGCCAACATTATCATGCATATTATAAGCCTATAATAAAGAGAAGGATTTAAATAAAGTCTGAATAACCCATTATCCAATATACCATCACCAAAAATATTATTATCTTTTAACAAATGAAAGGAAGTACCAACGAAATTAAAACTGAAATAATAGAGTATAAATCTTGAAGCTGAAATAAGATTTCTAGAAAAAAAAATAGAACATAAAAGGTTCTTTCAAGGTCTAATACAAAGCCAGATCTAAGAACAAGTATGTAGGTATCAAATGCTTTCACAAGTAAACCTATCTGATTTCCTGAATAGATAGAGCATTCACTTTCCGTTGGATTCTTTTGGTTTAAGAAGCCCTGCATGGTATTGACAATATGAATTATAATAGCAGAATCAATCCACTAAGTGTTATGAGAAATATGAACCATATTAGATTCGTAATACACTAAAGAGATGAGATTACCTTTCTTTTTCAAGCCAAGCCTTAAATTTGGGACAACTCTTGTTCATGTATCCTTTCTTTTTGCTAAAGAAGCACTTGACAACGCCCTTATAGCTTGATTAAGAGGCGCCTTTGTCTTGCTTTTGCCTCTCTTGTCTGGTTTCTTTTCTTGAATCGCCAAATGAGCATTTTCAATCCTTTTTCGATTCAATCTTCCTTCTTGAAAACACATGGCCAAAAGTTAATTTATTAACACATTTTCTTATGTGTGTTGTAAGAAATCTTAAAAAGTTAATACTCAGACGGAGAGAGTTAAGGATGAAGTGAATCAAAAATGACTCAGATATCTCAATCTTCAATAATTTAAGTTGAGTAGCAATATCTCTCATTTTCATTATGTACTCACGCAATCTTTTGGTGCTATTGAACTTCATGGAATACATTTTTATCATCGGGGTGCTAGCTAATATCTTATCAGAAGTCTTAAACTATTCCTAAATAGCTTTGAAATATTCACTTTATCACAGTCAGGAATCAAGCCACGGATACTTTTCTCCATATGAGACTTAATAAATATCAAACTTAAGCGATTAGATTGCTCCCAACATTCATATGATGTTTTCTCAATTTGAGTGCTTGATTCTGTGGGTATTGGTGGCTCATCCATACGAACTACTAAATAAAGGTCCATACACCCAATGTAAGGAGAATTTTCTCCTTCCAATCAACATAGTTATCACCATTTAGGAAAAGGTATACAAGATGAATCAAAATTTGAAATAGATACAAATTGACCTGCAAAATATATAACAAAGCTTACTAAACATGCAATGAATCAAAAAGTGAAAAATTTTACTCATGTAAATTAATTCAAACAACAAAAAAATCAACATGCCATCATAACCTTTCTTATGGGATAGATTATTATACGCAATTTTTTTAGGATTACTTTATAATGGACTAGTATTTTATTTTTCATATAAAAATTTTCTAGACCTGTGGGCAACTAAATTTTTTTTTTAACATAGTTCACTATCCCATTCTAATTAAACACAAATATAATAATATCCTATAGGATTAATTACTATATTTTCATATTTAATTACAATTGTTGATGTCATAAATGTTTGTGACTAAAATTAATTTTTTTCTTTTTCACTTAACATCATCATAATCAAGAATGTTATAGCAATTACTTATTTAATCAAATATTACTTTAATATGACATCAAAATTGACTAAAAGTAATGCCAATCATGTATAAATAGTGATTTCAAATACTTTTTACAAAAGAAGTACTTAATCTAAATATGTTGTTCATATCATTAAAAAATTCAATTTATCTCAAATAGATAAATATGAGAATTAAATAGTAAATTTATATCTATATTTTAGGATCTCATTACAAACAACATCTAAATTGCAATATTATAATTTCTTGACTGATTCTGTAAACTCTGGATTGCATAAAAGATCCTGAAATTAATTTGGACTAATGCCATAAATATTAAATTTCTGTAAAACTGCAGAAAAGTCCTTGGATTCAGATTTTATTTTCAAGACAGTCACAGAATATAAATTGTATTTGCATAAAGTCACTAAAATATTAACAGTAAACCCAAAATCTAAAGAGAATTAAGTTTTTGACATAATTCTATTTTATCAAGGATTCTAATATAAAAGAGAGTTAAAATTCCAACATACCTATGACTGGATTTATCTTTATTCTCCAATAATTAATGAGATAAAATCCAACAAACATACTATTAGATATGTTATCCAGTAAAGAGACAATAAATTTTATTTTTTATTGCACAAAATTTTCAGTCGGCTGTATATAATAACTCTAAGCGCATGCAATCTATACAGAGTAATAACCAGAAAGAAATAGAATTTATCTTTCAATTTTTTAATTTTATCCCTATTTTGTCTTATCACGTATGTTTAAAAAATAGAGATAAATTCAACCATGAAAGAAAGAAATTCAAATCCTTCAATTAAACAAGAGATAATGATCAAATAAATCAATACTTTTTTAATATTTAAATAATCACAAGATTAAATTATACTTTCATAAGATAAGCAAGATTGAACCGATTGCTAAAGTAGAGATATTGCTATGATACCAAATGTTAGAAATTTTCAAAAATAGATTGATTGTATAAAAACTTAAGAGTGGAAGGAATAGATCGTACCTCCAGTTATAATAATCAAATTCAAATTCTTGTTGTAATAAAATAAAGAACACCAGAATTTTGAGATTCATTAGCTAGTCTATCCAAGGCTTTACATCCATGAAAAGATGGAATCTCACAAACTTTCTTGTAAACTAGAGACCACTATCCCTTAAAAATAATTTCACACTTGATTCTTCTTTCCATCAAAAAGGACATATAAGTAGAAGGAAAATGGACAGTTGTAACTTCACTTAATGTGTCCCACATTTTAGAAAAAAATTACCTGTCAGTGGGTTTTTCTTTAAATTTTTAATGGGCCATAAAAACTAATAAATGGTTATTTTATTTATCAAATAAAATAAATCCAACATCCTTTACCCTTATAATTTCTTTTGCCTACTGAAAGAGGAGTTCCCACCTAAGACTGAAGAGATTCTTGTTAGTAATCTCTACAATCTTCTAAAGGAAGGGAAACTCTTGTCCTTTGAAAGAAGTAGCTAAGAATAATTGAACAATGTATGCTTGGTCGATTTCTTAATCTCCTTACTTTAGAAATTTTTATACTCTCTCTCTCTCTCTCTCTCTCTCTCTCTCTCTCTCTCCCCCCCTCCCTCCCTCCCCACCCACAAGGGAGTTAAGGAAGCTAGAGGACATTTCGAGGGGAAACTATACCTGTTGTGAATGTAAAAAATGAATTCTTCATATCAATATCTTAGCTGAGATAAATGAGTATGTATCCATTGAAAGTGCTTGGCATAAGGGGTATTTATAAGAGAGAATGTGAACTTAAGGTCATATGAGTGGATTTTTAATGAAGTATGGTGATGAGAATCAAGAGATCTAAGAATCTTAGGTGATTGTAATTGTATTATGAAGAGGAAAATTACGAGATCCTAAATTTATTGACGTTGACCATGAATTCATGCATAGGTAAGGAAGGAGTTTACCATAGGGGAGCAAAACAGGCCGGGTTTGGCCTTGCCCAGGCCGGCCCGGTCCCGACGGGTCAAGGACAGGGCCAGGCTAAGCACGGACCCGTCCGCAAATAACGGTCGACCCGACATGGCCCGGTCCCGATCCTCCTTTGGGGGACTCGGGCACAGCCGCTGACCCGTCCGGGCTGGGCTGACCTGGTCAAATTTATTTTTTAAAAAAATTCAAAAAATAAAATTTTAAAGTATATTTTTTAAAAAAGTTTAAAATCCCAAATAATAATAAAAATTCAGAAAATTCCATAAAATTTGACAAAATTGCCACAAGTTGTGAAATGTAAATGTAAATTTTTTAACAATCCAATAATTTGGATAAATTGAAATAAATAAAAATGAAGTATATAGATTAAAAATGAAGCATAAATTGATACAAATACAAATGAAGTATATAGAATTATAATAAAGTATAGATTGATACAAATACAAATAAAGTATATAGATCTTTATTTCTTCATTCATCTTCTGGAGAGTCTTCAATGATTTCTTCTAATAATTTATTTTGCTCCTGGTCTCTGCAACTAGCTCTTCCCGAAAACGCTCATCTCGATGGCTTCTGGTGATAAGCGGTTTCTCGTATCAGTTAGCACTCGTTTAATTATACTAAAAGTAAATTCTGAAACTATTGTAGAGGCAATAAGGATTTGTAAATCATGTGTTATGATGGAAAGCACAGGAATCAATTCCTGTGCTTTCCAAAAGGCTAAAATATTAAAATTTTCAAATTCTGAGTCTGCATCAATCTCAAGAGTTATAGCACGAGTCGAATAATAATGAAGCTCATTTAATGTGTTTGAGCTTCTTGATCTTTTCGATGTAAATAATAAATCAGATAAATAAAGAACTTCTAGGCCTAGATGGAGATGCAGGATGGGATGATGATTGTTTATTTTCAAATTGTGATTCATAAAAATAATACAAATTATTTATAGAATTCTCAATGTCTATCCATACTAGGACAGAATCATAATAATTCATTTTTCATAAAATTTTCAAGTAAATATTTACATCTTTCAAATTTAATAAGAGAATCTATAATAGTAGCAAAATAAAATATAGTAGGAAAATCTTTAAAATAGTTATTGATTTTTTCTTCCATAGATTAATAATATCTTCAAGCAAAAAATCATTTCAATTTGTATAAAATAGTTCAATAATTTTGGTTAACTCATCAAATACTAAATTAGTCATGGGATAATAAATCTCGAAAAATAATCTTTTTACTATTTCAATTTTTTTAGAAATTCACAAATTACTAACAAATTTTTCATTCCTCCACGAAAATATTTTGGTCTGGTAATTTCGTGAAAATAAATGTATTTATTATATTTTGATAAGGAATAGCTTTTCTCAACATATTATATATTGAGTTCCAATGAGTTCTTATGTCTTGAGGTAAACTTTTAATTTGTTGGCCTAAGCAGAAACAAATTTGTTTCAAGCATGGCCTCCTTAGATCACTACTTCTAATAAATAAAATAATATTTCTTAACTTTTGAATATAAGTATATATTCATTTTAAACCATCTTGTATACACAAGTTAGTGATGTGACATATACACCAAATATGAAAAGTTTTTCATTCAAAACCGTTCTAAAATAATTTTTTAAAAACTCAATCGCAGCAGTATTTTTGCTACATTATCAACTAAAATATAAAAAAAATCTAGATTCAAGTCTAAAATCTCTAACAACTTTCATAATAGTCTGACTGAGAGTAGAAACATTGTGAGAAAAAGTAAATTTTTTAAAACTAATAATTCTTTTGTTTAAAAGAAATCAGAATCAATAAAATGTACAGTAACAACTATAAAATGAAAGTCATTCAGAGCTTCCCAGCAATCAGAAGTAAGTGCAACTCTTTATGGCATACCAGAAAAAATTGCAAGTAAAAGTTATTTTCTTTCTTCAATACCCTGAATATTTTCAATCTGATACAATCTTTACAGAATGGATCATATTCAAGATTATGAGTGTTCTAATAAAAATTATGAATGCTTCATTTTTGGCAAAATTAAAAGATTATTCAGCTTGAATAAGATACTTAGCTAAATTAGTTTTACCTCTTTGATGATTATAACTAAAAGTGCTTAGTGTACCACCTAAAATGAAAAATTTGTGTTTATCGTGGTTGTTTTTGAGGGTGATTTGCCTTAATGTGCCTAGTTAGTTGCCAGTTTTACTATTTTTAAGAAAAGTATAAGAAACTTCGGGGTAAAACTTGCATACAACCATCCTAACTCCATTAATAGTTTCTTTTTTAAAAACTTTCCAAACCTCAAAATTTTCTTCTGTCATGAAAGTTGATACTTCGATAGTGAAAGTAGAAGGTGAATTAGCAGGTTCAGAAGAAGCAATAAAATCTATAGAGGGTATTTCTAGTTGCGTTAATGAAAAAATTGGAGTATTGGGTAAAGGCATATATGCAAATCATGTCATTTTTGACTAGTCAAATATAAATTACCATGATAATTAGAAGAAGAAAGATTAGTACAACCTGCTGAAAAAGTGTGTGCATCCATTTTTACTAGTAAAATATTAAACTAAATTTGACAATGTTGGCCAAGAGGTATAATCATCGTTTTGTTTGATGATTACAAAGCTCAATCAAGTTCAAGTTTTTTTTAGTTTACAAGTTTCAAGAGTTAGAATTTTTGCTTCACTCTTCCTCTAAAGAAAGATATTGAAGTACTCAAGTTGATTCAAGCATGGGACTCGAGCTCGAAAGGTCAAAACCAGGATTTTAGAGAAGCCCACTTGAAGAAGATGATTATTAACATATATTGCATATTATATGTCATTTTCATATTTATTTTTTATTTAAATTTTGCTATTTAATTGTTTTAATGTCTAATAGTATGCAGATTGTAAATAATGGAGAAAGAGAAGAAAAATGCCCAATATATCTAAATAATTCAGATTTTCAAGGATAAGATTCTCTAGCTCAAGATTAAAGATAATTTTCTGAAGATCAAAGAGACATAGAAGCAATCTTATCAGAAGAACTGAATACAAGTAAATAAGGGGATCTCGCGCCTAAAGATCTGGCTGTTGGTGCTCGGAGGTAAAACCATGCACGAAAACGTGTATTTTAGAAAATTTGTAAAAATGTGTGTGACTTCCTCAATACTTTCGTTATAGCACATTAGCTATACGGGTTGAATCCTCAGGGACGGGAGTTTTAGATTTAATTTTATTCTATATAAGATCCAAAATATATTGTAAGCCTCTTTATCATGGTCAAAGAGAAGGAGGGTTTTAGGCATACCTGATTCCATCACGAAAAGGATGTCGAAGGTTGCACGATCTCGAGGACGCCGGAGTTGAGGGAGATGATTCTTCTCTCCAGCCACCAAGTTCTCTTCTTTATCCTTAGAGGAGATGAGAGGCCTTCAAGAGAGAGATTGTCATTGTAGTGGAGAGGGAACCCTATCCATGATATATATAGCATCAAGGAACCCTAGTTCAACTCATCATAGATCTAGGCCCTTAATTTATAACACGAGTTCACACGTGTAGATGGGTCCCACATTTTAATTTAAATACACTCATGACTAAGTGTAATTGAAAACGTGTCTAGACCCAAACTATTTAGGCTTGATCAATTCTTTATTGGGTCAAACAACATAGGCTAAGTGGGCGGGTACAAATATCTAATTGACTTGATTAGGCCCAAATTAAATTAGACTTTAAAAGCATAATAAGTCTAACAATCTCCAACTTGGGCCAAGCAAGTCGTACTGAATAGATATTATGCATAACTTTATGACGTCAAAACTTTAACTGCTAACAAACCACGTTGTAAAACAATCTGGTCCATTAATGAATAGATATTATGCATCGTGAATGATACATACATGAAACAAATGGAGAGGGAAGAAAAATTACCTCATGGTGGTGGCTCCGGTGGTAGTCTGACTGGGCCAAGTATTGCTACCCAATCAAGATATCGTGGATCTTGTAGAAACCCACCAGTGACATCTCTAATATGACCCAGTAAAAGAATGATTGACTGAATGGTCTTATTTAAATACTTATCCCTATCTAATTTCCAATTTTCAAAAAAATTACTGAGTCATTTTCTTCAACATCCTTGTCCAACAATGAAGTGTGATTTTGGGAGATGATGAACTTGGACTCAAATGGATCAGAAATAAAAACCGATATCGACTCGGGAATTTGACTCAGATCAAGTCGAGAGTCAATAATGAGAGTCGAAATTTGTTCAAAAATAGGGTCCAAACCAAAAAATTGATGTTCACACACTTTCCCCATTAATGAAGTGTGATCATAAGATATTGGTGATTCAATTTCACAGTGTACTGGTACAGGATTCAATGTTGACTCTAGAATAGAGAAAAAAATCTGGTAAAGATACCGGAGTCATTACTGAATCAAAAAGTGAAATGGAATCACCAACATGAGGGTCAGGATCACTTTCAAGCTCAAGTTCAATTTCAGGAAAAGGATAGCTTGCCAATGTCAAGAGGTTGATGTTGGTCAAGTTCAGGTTGGTATTATGAAATTGAAATCGGATTTCCAAAATGACATGATTCTTGGGTCCAATCAGTAGAGTTAGGGATATAAGGATCGGTCAAAGGTCGACAAGAAAGACTTTCCTCGCTCTCATTGATCAATTCGCTCATTAGTGAGTCTAACCTACTGATAGGCCGGGCAACAGAATTTGGAGTCGGAACCAGCTCTTTCATACCTTTTGCAATTGGTTCTTCTTGAAAAGGTGAGTATGGAATTTGATTTTGGAAATTGTGGTGAAATTGTAAGTCCATCGGATTTTGCGATCGCTGCTCGGACTCACGCAAGGGTTCCATACTCAAGTCCAGTATTGATGGTTGTTCATTTTGAATTAGTGAGACGAGAAAAGATGAGTAGGACTCTTGAAAATTTGGCTGAGATGATAAGTCCAATATATTTTGAAATCGTTGCAATTTTTCATAAAAGACTTCCAGACGCTCTTCTAACTCAGATTCTTCTTCAATTGGATGTTCTAGAAAAAGAGTATATGGAGTTTGATTTGGGAAGGATTGTGAATTGAGCAAATTTTGAATTTGTTGTGGGGACTCAAGCATGGCTTCCATACTCCTTTCCAAATTGGATTTTTCCTCAGTTGGTGGAACAGGAAAAGGAGGATATGAGCCGAATCGGGAAATGAATATTGTGGACAAGGATGTTAAAAATTTGACTCGGGGGAGGTGAATCCCCATTGACTCTGTGAAGAGTTAACATTATTTTGAAAATTATGGTCATAAGATTGGGAATATGGGTCATATTGAGTCGGATAATCCTAACCCGGCATATATGGTTGGTTCATGTTGTACATAGCTGGGTCAGAATTATCCGAGTCAAATGAGGTCAGGGTGAAATATGGATTCATATTAGAATTGAAAAAATTATTGTTGTTGAAATCCATATCATAATTTACAAAAGAGAAAACAAACAAACAAACAAAAAGAAAAAGAAAAAGAAAAAGAAAAAGAAAACAAGCCTATGCTAGGGTTGGCTTAGACCTAGACGACTCCTAATTGGTTAGACTGTCCACGGGGGGTACATTGTCGGAAGCTGACCACGAGTTAATCAGCCAGGTAGGGGCAAGATCAGTGGAAGGTATCCGTGCCAAAGCAACGGGCCTAATTATGCCAAACCACTGTTCTTCGAGGTTTCGCCTCTCAATCCCCAACCTTAGACATCGATTTGATAAGAGTCAACTTCTAACAACTTTCCCTTAGGTCAATCTCTTAAATGAGTCCGAGATGTCCCTAGGGGCCAAAATCTAGCAATTTTTATTAAGGCTTGGGTTTTGTGAGTGTGGAGGTGATTTTTGGGCTAAGGGAGGGTAATGACTTCCCCACCTTATGTTGTATTGGGTTTTGCCCTTAAGTTCAATTCGTGCAAGTGTGCAATATATATAAGAATTAACACACAAAGAGAGTAAATCACCCATGTGTTTGTCCTATACTATATGCAATGCAATATGTACACGTCCTGCAAGATCACAACAACACAAGAACAAAATACAGTATATTGGAATGAAAATTGACACGTGCCTAGATGCAAATGAGCATCCAATTTCCGTATTTTATTTCTTACAATTATTTACAGTGCATAGGTAATATAAACAAAAATTAGCAGCAGAGTATAAGAATATACAAGAATTTACCCAACCACACAAGAGCAAGTGTGGACTTCTGCAACGCTAAAAATTTAACCTGCCCACTAAAACAAAGAAGAAAGGTTAACAAAAACGTGAAATTAAACCATTCCCATCCCCCCAGCAACAGCGCCAAAATTTGATCGGGGGAAACCGCGTACGAAAAGTGTATGTTTTGAAATCAATATTTAAAGTGTATGTGCTTTGGCTTCCTCGATACTTCCATTATAACATAGAGGCTAAAACGAATCAAATCCACAAGGATGGGAGGCGATAGAAGCTTTAACGGTTGATTCACGTGTGTGTTAAGAGTTCTTTAATGTTTGAAAGAATGAAAAGAAAAGAAAATAAAGAATGAAAAGAGAAGTACGGTGAAGCACAAAGAAGTGGGAAACATAGAAAAGAATATATTTGTGATTTTTGTGATATTTCTAAATAAAAGTGAAAAAAGAAAACTCATGACTACTAACTACTAATGACTCCACCAACATACTAACCTCTTAGTGATGGTTACTTCACATGTATCATTGGCCATCACTAGTCCTTGGTTCAAGAGCGTTACAAAGCATGACCTATATGTTAACTTTCACATCCAAATTCAACCAACAAGTGCAAGCTACACTTAAATCATCAAAACCCAATAAGAGTAAGCATGAAATAAAGTAATATTAGCTTATTAGAGATTTAGATGTTAGAGTGTTAGAATCCATCATCATGAGCCATCAATGCCTCTTGTAAGAGTAAGGCCAAGTAGAGGCTATTAGATTCATGTGGATTATCAACTAAGAAGTTAAACTAGTTAGTGGTTAGTAGTTAGTTGCTATGAGAGAAAAATTGGCTACACGTGTAAAAGGGATTAGAGAGAAGAAAACAAAGATAAGTTAAGAGAGCATCTTTCATAGATTGTCACATTCTATTACAAGCACTCTTGCTTCTCAACATGTACCACTCTCCCTCCCTATTACAAGATCTATAAGAAATAGAAAATACAAAGGAGGAAGAAGAAGAACACTAATCTAAACTACCCTAACTACAAAATGGAGATGAAAACTACACTAAACTCTGCATATCTTGCTGAAGGGGAACCCCAGGGGTATTTATAGACACCAGGGGAACGGGAGGCCAGGGGGCAAACCCTGGCCCAAAGTACGGCCGCGGTCGCGCCCGTACGACCGCGGAAACGCGGCCCTACTAGGGCCGCGCGCGCGGCGCTTTGAGCCGCACGCTGTCCTTTCTGTCCCCCGTTAGCTACTGTTCCCGGTTTCTGGTTTGGGCTCCTGGTTTTGATGAATCAGCTCTCCAAAGTCAATGGCTAGATTATAGGCCTTTAATCGCCCATTAAATGGTGATTTAGGGTCTTCTTCTTCATTGCACACCATGGACCTAGAAACATGCAAGAGAGGTGTTGTTAGCAGAATTTAATATGAAATAAATGTGAAGATGTGGCAAGAAATATGCAGTTTTAGAGACTAATCAGTGCCCTGCCACCGAACATGACGGTTGTTACCTTCTGTATAATCGAGGTAGGACCTTACACATCACAGGTTTCAGAATCCTTAACGATATAGATCAAATGTAGACGTGTGGCATAGAAGTGTCCTCTGATCAAATAAGGTACAATTCTAACTAGTTTTCACTTTATGACTCCAACGAGTCTAGCCTTATAACTCCAACGAGTCTAACTTTATGACTCCAACGAGTCTAACTACTTCAACAAACTCAAATGCGAAAAAGTAGATTTTAAGAAAAGCAGTTATAAATTTATTATCGGAATCAATAAATATATATAAAGTGCACTAAGAAATAATGTCTGTTACATGAAATTTCACTCCCACTAAACAGGATATCATCATGACTAGCCATCCCTATATGAGCAATATGCTTTAAGAAGACTTTAGGTGGAAGTCCTTTAATGAGTGGATCTATAATGTTAAGAAAAGTACTAACATCATCAACAGACACAATATGATTCTGAACTTTATCATTGATGATAAGAAACTTGATGTCGATATGCTTCGACTTTACTGAACTCTTGTCACTATTGCAGTAGAGCTTTATAGCTCTTATTGTCACAGTATAGCTGTAATGGCCTCTCGACTAAATCCACCATCTTTCTTCAACAGGAAAATATAACTTGAAGTGGACTTCCTATTGTCGATACATCCAGCATAATCTGAATCTGTCTATCCAATCAGCTATAACTGATCAAATTTTATGTAGTCTTCTATAGATATTGTATTACCTTCTTGGCAATCTTTCAGTGATCAATTCCAGGATTAATCAAGCATCTTCCAACTTTCTCAATGGTATATGTTATGTCTGGACGGGTACAAACTTGAGCATACATCAGACTTTCAATCGTCAATGCATATGGAATGTCATTCATTTGGTCTTTTTGTAGGTCGTTCTTGGGACATTGGAGTAGACTTAACTTATCTCCCTTAGAGCAATTCTTCATGCCATATCTATCTAGCATCTTTATCGATATAGACCTTTTGTAATAAACCTAATATTCTACGTGTCCTATCACGTTGAATCTGAATGTCTATCACAAAAGAAGTGTCTCTAAGATCTTTCATCTCAAAATTTTTTGAGAGAAAACTCTTGGTCTCAAGTAAAAGAACCATATCATTATTTACTAATAGAATGTCATCCACATATAACACAAGAAATATATAAGTCTACTCTCTTTAAATTTATGGTAAATGCATTGATCATCTATAATCTCCTTAAAACCAAAATCAGATATTACATGATCAGATTTCAAATACTATTGACGTGATGCGTGATTTAGACCATAAATGGATTACTTTATTTGCAAATCAAATATTATGAAACTTTCACTTTAAAACTTTTTGGTTGCACCATACATTTCTTCTTCAATGCTACCATTAAGAAAGGCAATCTTAACATCCCTTTGGTATAACTCAGGTCAAAGTGAGCCACCAGTGCCATAATAATCCTAAAAGAATACTTCATGAAAACTGGGAAGAAAGTCTCCTTATAGTCAATGCCCTCTCTTTGAGTGAATCTGTTTGTGACAAGATGTGCCTTATTCCTTTCGACATTACCTTTCGAATCTCGCTTGGTTTTGAATACTCATTTACAACCAATCGGTTTCTTTCCTTTAGGCAACTCTACTAAATCTCAAACATCATTGTACTTCATGAATTTTAACTCATCTTTCATGGCATTTGACCACTTAGTGGAGTGAATGTTGAGGTTGGCCTCATTCAAGGATGTGGGGTCATCCTCTAGCCTTATGTCAAACTCTTGCTCTTGGAGATAAAATATATAGTCATTTGCAATGACTGATCTCCTCTCCCTAGTTGATCTTCTAGGCACTTGTGGTTGAGAATTTTCAAGTTCTGCCTCATCAGCATGATCTACTTCAGGATGAACTGTATACGTACCTTATAAGGATGCAACTATATTTTCATCTTGAAGTGGACCAACTACTTTATCATTTGAAACAATTGTCATTGATATAACAATATGTTCTTCCTTAAATATGAAATCCTTATATAGTTGACTCCCACTGTTCTGAATATCCTCAAAAAAAGTTAGCAATTTATCTTTATGTTCTTAGTGGAGGGACAATAAAACTTAAAGCCTTTGTACCTCTCAGAATACCTTACGAATAAGCAGATAATTGTCCTTTATTCTAGCTATTATTTATATGGTATATATGATCGAGCTTCTACTGGACAACCCCAAACATGTAGATGCCTAATACTAGGAGTTTCCCAGTCCATAACTTGTATTGGGTTTTAGCTACTGTTTTGAGGAATAGACAACCGTCTTTAAGGCTCACTCTATAATGACTTTGGTAGAGTAGTGTGAGCTATCATACTCCTAACCATGTCCTTTAATGTGTGATTTTATCTCTCAGCAATTCCATTTTGACGAGGTGTCCCTGGCATGGTGTACTAAGCGACAATGATACACTCTTTCAGAAATTGGCAAATGATTCTGGACATCTACCTGATCCGTCATATCTGCCGTAGTACTCACCACCACGATCAGATCTAACGACTTTAATTTTTCGATTCAGTTGATTTTCAACTTCAGTTTTATAGATTTTAAACATGTCCAGTGATTGAGATTTCTCATGAATCAATTATAGGTACTCATAACGAGAGTACTCGTCTGTAAAAGTGATGAAGTATTTGTGGTCATTCCAAAAAGCTGTAGAGAATGGGCCACAAATGTCTATATACACCAAATCTAAGACATCCTGAACTCTGTTTAGTACCAAACTTCCTAATATTTCTTTAATTAATGTTCGCTTAGTGTCTAGGCTGTTCACATATAGAGATTCAGTATATAAAGTATGAAGTTTCAATTTATATAGCTATCAATCAGAATTATAGTAGCAACAACTTTAGATTTAGAAAGTAGACTAAGCATTTCATTATCAAGAGTGACAGTAAAACTAGATCTGTCTAACAAATGAAATAGAAATATAATTTCGCCTGAAGGGACGGTACAGATAAAGTCTCATCCAAATCTAAAACAGAAAACCAGAATCTAATTTAAGCCTACAAACTCCAATGCTTTAATTGCAACTTTATTTCCATCACCCATGCATATGTATCGCTCAGCTGGGCTGGGCCTCCTTTGGGTTTGAAAGTTCCGCATTGAATCGCTTCTGTGAATTATCTATCTACCATTTATAAAGTGGCACTAAAGCTAAATTAATCTCAGAACAAATATAAATATGAGATATACCTACTAAATGCCATTTCTGATACTTTGTGTATTTCTACTTGAGGTGGCTTACTTTCTTGCAGAAGAAGCATGCAATGACCTTAAGCTACTTTTCCTACACTTTTGCCACTTAGGATCAGCTGCTGTAGTGGTGTTTATGTTTCTCCCTTTAGTTTCACTTTTTCTTTTCTTATGAGAAGTTTACCCTGGATGCTAATGAGCACTTTCAGTCTTTTCTTATTTCAATCTTTTTCCTTTCCGGACACAGTGATTAATGAACTCAGTAAGACTCCACTTTTCCCTTTGAGCATTATAAATAATCTAAAAAAAAAGGTTATACTTTATAAGAAAAGAGATTAAAATGAAGTGCACTAGAATTTCTTCAGAGAGTTCCAATTTCAGTGCCTTTAGTTTAGAAAGAAGATTAGACATTCCCATAATGTACTCCCTTATGTTTTCTTTGCCATTGTAGCGCATATTTATCAGCTTGTTAAGATGCGTGCTGGCCTCAACTTTATCCGAATTAATAAACCGGTCAGCTACTTCAGCTAAAAAACTCTTAGCACTGATTTTATCAGGCATAAAACCCCTAATAGTTATAGGAATAGTGTGCTTTACGACCATTAGACACATCCTGTAAGACCTCTCCCACTTGTTATAATTGATTTTTTCTTTAACTGAACTTTTGTTAGTGATGTAGGGGTCTATCAGTCCTTAAGACGTAGTCCAGGTCCATGAATCCAAGAACGATCTTTTACGTGGTCTTACCACTTCTTAAACTTTGTACCATTCAATTTAAACTACATAAGTGTACAATTTCTCATCAATTTAACATAAACATTGCATTAACAAAATTCTACCATAATAGCCGTAAAAGGTGAATTTTAGAAAATGCAATCAGTTTAACGATACAGCTGCCAAGCCAACACTGTATTGGCCCAATATAGATTCATATGGATTATCAAGTAAGAGGTTAGCAAGTTAGTGGTTAGTATAATTAGATGCCATGAGAAAAGAAAAGTTAGCTAAGCACCATGTAGAAGATGGAGAAGATTACAATATAGAAGAAATGAGACACATTTATATAGATTATTACTCTTTAGTACAATATTCCTCTCTCTCCTCTGAATCTATCTCAGCCCTACCACATGAACTAAAAAAATATAGAAAAATACAAAAGAAAAGAAGAAGAAAACCTAAAACTAATCCTAAGGAAAGAAACCCTAATTCTCGATGTTCAACCTTGTTTCTGGCTCTCTGCAGGGATATATATATATATATATATATATATATATATATATATATATATATATATATATATATATATATATATATATAGAGGCAAAATGAGGTTCTAAAAGATGAGACAAGGCCACACATCAAAGATCGACAAGTTGGCCCACCAAAAGGCCACAGAAATGCAGCAAATTGCTGCATTCCATGGAAATACCAAGGACCCAGTCCTTGGTTTCGCTTCGTGGCTTCATCCAGTTGCGAGGACCTTCTAGATGGTTCTGGATTTGGGTAAATTAGATCCGATTTTCTTTAGATTCGCGCCCAACTTCTGAATTCAATGTATCTTCTATAAGCTCTCTATCTTGGCCTTCAAGTAATATGACTTAATTACCTAAAATTGGGTTTATTTAGGCTCTTATTCTGACTTTGTCCCTTGAACTCTTGATTATCTGCAAAATAGACCAAAACACGATTTAGAAGCGATGTTTTAGTCATAAACCGGTAGAAAAATATGATATGAAGATGTAAAATTGTAGACTAATCACACTCCCACACTTATCTTTTGCTCGTCTCGAGCAAAATAAGAAAAAGAAAAAAACTAAACTAAGAATGTTATTACACCAGTTTCGCAGGTGAGGCGATTGCACTGAGCATGTGCAACAAGCCGTTAAACTTTTAGGTTTCCCCTAGAGGAGGAGTTTTGTCTCCTGAGAGTTTTTAGCGAATTACATCCACAAAATCCATAAAGAAAGAAAACAAAGGTTAATGTTTTGAAAATGCATTATGAAAGAGAGAAGTTTTCGAAATATTTTTGCAAAACTTTAAGCAATCTAAGATCATAAGTCCAACAAAAATTATTCTTCCTTAAACTTAGTATATACGCAAGATCTTGTCATCAATTAAGGTAAGAATCTAAAATTGGATTGAATATTTTATCTTTCATAAAACTTAGATTATAAGCACTTTGTGATAGTGTAGATTTTTGGGATTTCAACTCTAACAATCAAGTCATTTATTTATATATATCTATTATTTTTTTTATTTCTTTCCTTAGTTTCTTAGGCTTTCTAGTTTACCCAAGTAGTGAGCCTTTTAAAAGTACACCTAGAAGGGGTGAATAGGTGTAGCGCTAATCTAGTGACAAATAATGTGAAATTAAAACTAAATGCTAACACACACAACGTGTAATCAAGAGTGAAGCCGAATTCTCCGTGAAGGGCTCTAGAACTTCTCTTCACGATTCCTCTAAATTAAGAGTTGAGGCGCTTCAATAGCTCTCTTGGTTAAACATAAGTGTAAGCACACAAACAATATCAAACATGTATAGATATGAGTAATAATAACAATACAAGATATAAGAATAGAGAGTTGAGAGATCCAAACACAAATACAAGAATATGTTTCGAGATTCGAGCCACCGCTATACGTCCCTGCCTTCACACAGAAGGATTTAGAATTAGGCATGAATTATCTTGTTCTAGAACTCCACAACAAAATAGAGTCGTTGAAAGGGAGAATCGTACTCTTCAAGAAATAGCTAAGACAATGATTAGTGAATACGAACTCCCTCAATATTTATAGGCTGAAGCTGTAATCACTTCATGTTACAACTCAAATAGAATTTATTTTTGTAAAAACACTTTCATAACTTCTTTTGAAATTTACTATCTGAGGAAGCCTAATATTTCTTACTTTAGAGTTTTTGGATGTAAATATTTTATTTTAAACACTAAAGATAACTTAGAAAAATTTGATGCTAAAGCTTTTGAATCTATTTTTGTTGGTTATTCTAATACTAGCAAGGCTTATAGAATTTTCAATAAATCTACTTTGACTATTGAAGAATCTATGCATGTTAAGTTTGAAGAATCTAATGCTTTTGTTAAGAATATTGTAGAGGTTAATTCTCTAGGTGAAGACATGGAGAAAGTAACCTTGAAGGACTCACTCATCCAAGAAGATAAGCCAAACTTGATGAATAAGGTGAAGTTCAAGAGGTTGCAGTGGCACCAACACAACCACTTCCAAAAGATTAGAGATATGATACAAGTCATCCCAAGGAGCTCTTCATAGGTGATATATCAAAAGGGGTAACTACTTACTCCAAACTCCATGATTTTTGTGAGTATTTTGCTTTTATTTCTCATATAGAACCAAAGAACATCCTCGAAGTTGAGGGTGACTCATATTGGTTACTTACAATGCAAGAAGAGCTCAATCAATTTGAGCACAACCAAGTTTGGCACCTTATCCCTAGACCCCATGATAGACTAACCATTGGTACAAATAGATTTTTAAGAACAATTGGATGACTCAGGTAATGTTGTTAGGAATAAAGCTAGGTTAGTGGCCCAAGGTTACACCCAAATCGAAGGTATCGATTTTGAGGAAACCTTTGCACCCGTAGTATAGCTTGAAGCCATACGGATTACACTTACTTTTACTTCTTTTAAGATTTCAAACTTTTTTAAATGGATATCAAAAGCGTATTTTTAAATAGTTTTATTGAAGAGAAAGTGTATGTTAAACAACCCCCCCGGGTTTGTTGATCCTACAAATCCGAATTTTGTTTACAAACTAGGCAAAACTTTATATGGTTTAAAACAAGCTCCAAGCGCTTGATATGAAAGACTTTCAATTTTTCTTATTTCAAATGGTTCAAGTAGATACCATTTTGTTTACAAAGCATGTAGATAGTGAAATTCTAATTGTTCAAATTTATGTTGATGATTTTTGAATCTCCTAATGAAAAGCTTTGTAAAGATTTTAAATCATGCATGAAGAATGAGTTTGAGATGTCTATGATGGGCAAGCTAAACTACTTCCTTGGACTCTAAATCATGCAAAAGAGTGATGGGATTTTTATAAATCAAGCCAAGTACACAAGGGAACTCATCAAGAAATTTGGACTTGAAGGTACAAAGTCAAGCAAAACTCCTATGGTTACCACAACAAATCTTGACAAGGATGAACAAGGTATAAATATAGACATTAAACTTTATATCATGATTGGTAGTTTACTTTATCTAACGGCTAGTAGGCCAGATATTATATTTAGTGTATGTCTATGTGCTAGATTCCAATCTTGTCCTAAAGAATCTCAGTTGATTGCGGTAAAACGTATTATTAGATATCTTAAGGGCACTATTGGAATGAGCTTGTGGTATCCGAAGACCGGACAATTTTTCATGACAAGTTTTTTGGATGCTGACTATGTCGGCTGTAGAGTGGATAGGAAGAGCACAATTGGAACTTGTCAATTTTTAGAAAACTATCTTGTCTCATGATCTTCTAAAAATAAAATTATGTAGCCCTCTCAACCACCGAGGTGAAGTTGTTACAACCGGGACTTGTTGTGCACAAGTCCTTTGGATGAAACATACTCTCCTTGACTATGATTTGCATTACGATCATATTAAGATATTTTGTGATAATTCTAGTACTATTCATATGACTAAAAATACAAATCAACATAGTAAGATAAAGTACATAGAAATTCAATGTTACTTTCTTAGAGATCACTATGAGAAATGAGATATTGAAATTGATTATGTTTCCAACGATTTTCAACTAGCAGATATTTTTACTAAACCACTTGATTTCTACAGATTTTCTTTCATTTATGGTGAATAAATGTTTGTATTATAGATTCATGAGTTTTTTCATATGTTGAAATCTATATTTGTTTTAAATTTTTTCGTTGTTTTGCTTACCCTTTTTGATGCATGACAAAAAGAGGGAGAAGTATTTGTTGAGTATTTATTGGCTTTTATGCATAGTTTGTTCATGTTTATATGAAATGCCTTTGTTATTCATATAACTTGTTGATATCTTGTACTAGAGATAAGCATAACTTCAGGGGGAGCTTTTTCAAAGCTTTTCCCTTTCATTTTTTTTAATAGCTCATATATTTTGTCATCATCAAAAAGGGGAGATTGTTGGCCCAAAGGTTACAATTACCAGTTTTGTGTTTTGATGATAACAAAGCATATGTAGTTATTTAGTACTAATTAAGTTAAAGTGTTTTAAGTATGTTTCAGGGTTCAAGAAGATCTCACAGGTTTCTTCCTCTAAGGAAAGTGTTGATGGCTCAAGGGTACTCCAGTAACGGGATTGAAACTCTAAGCACTTAGCATCGCCATTAGAGAAACCCGATTGAAAATTCTTGTAGTCAATTAGAACCTTGTAAAAATTTAGTTTGTTAAAGAGTAGAATATATATTTGAGCCTCAAAGATATACACACACAAAAATGCACGTTTTCGAAAGTATAGTTTATTTTGTATTGGTGTTTTGACATGTTTGATTTTGATACTTATTCCACATTTTCTTAAAACTTTATATCTCAATTTAGAACTCGTACCTCCTTGCTATACATGTCTTTACCCATTTCAAAACCAATATAAAATTGATTAAAAAATTTCTTTATTTTCAAAACTGGCCTTGGATATGGTTTTTGAAATCACCTAGAGGGGGGGGGGGGTGAATAGGTGATGGCTATACTAATGGTCAAATATTGCGGATTTAAAAACTAATCAACAATTAAAAGAACTTGCAAGTAAATAGGCAATTAATGGAACAAGTAAAAGAGAGATAGAGTTTAGAGAAAAGTGGACAATCGCAAACACGAAGATTTTTCCGAGGTTCGAGCCACGCTCTACGTCCCCGCCTTCGACACACGAAGGATTTCCACTATTGGTGATCCCACTGGATCGTCAATACAAGGACACACTTGTCCTATCTCTCGCGGTGCCGCAACACCAACTTGGAGCAACACTTGCTCGCTTGAGGCCGATGCCTCTACAACTTCTCACAATGAAGAAAGAGGTGATCAACACTTGACCACACCAAAAAGGCTCACTTGCACAACCCTACAACCATGATGATGAGATGATACTTTGGGATTGTGTAGTGCACAAAGACTAGAGAGAAGTAGAGGATTGCTTCAAGAAAAGGGTTGAAAATTTTGGCTCAATTGAAAATCTTTTGCTAAAGTCTAAGCTTTTGAAAACTTTAATTTTTGCTTGTAAATCTTGTTCTTAATGTTTGTAGAAGTCTCCCACTATTTATAGGGGATGAAAACTGACCTACAAAGCTCAAAGAGTCGTTGGGGAGAATCCCAACAAAAATCTGTTCAGAAAAATATAGCTGTTGGAGTCTGTCAGAACTCCTGACTGAAGCCGGTCGACCGGGTCGGTCGACCGTCAACGGTCAGATTTCCGACCGTTGAGAAGCCGGTCGACCGCAGTCCCAACCAGAGAGTAAGTCTCTCTGTCGGTCGACCGGTCCGGTCGACCGGGGAAAAACAGAGAGCAGGTAATTGCTCCCGGTCGACCGGGGCGGTCGACCGATGTGTACACATGCACAGCGGTGCATGTCGGTCGACTGGGCCGGTCGATCGGACAAGGCCAAAACTGTTTTTCCCAGGCTATTTTAGAGAAGGAAATTTTTGGTTAAATTCTTTGGATTTGGGAATATACAAAATGAAGTTCTAGACTTATAAATACCAGAGTGTGATCATAGATCAACACTAAAAATGTTTGAACTTAATTTTGATAGAAATCCTTTTTCTATATGAAAACCGGTTTTTCCCAAAAACTCGTTTTTCTAAACATGATGTTTCCAAACTTGTTTATCCAAAAACTAGGTTAGAAATTTTGAATAAAAAATTTGTTTGAAGGCATGAAGCAATACCAAAAGTGTGTGTGTGACAATCCCAAAATAATCTACCTTTATCATCTAGGTTTTGACAAAATCAACTAAAAATTCTAACTAAAAAGAAAAATACAAATCTTGAAAGTCTTCATTCTTGATTGATCCTGGAGCGCTTCTATTGTGCTAGGCTCGGGATCCAAATCTTTGCGGCGTCCAAAAGTGTGAGTCTTGAGTTGGAGCCGTCAATTTTCCTATGATTTTTACCTGAAACTTATTTAAACAAACTTGTTAAAAACATAACTAAATATGGTTTGTTATCATCAAAATGTCGGGCTAATGGCCTTTGGGCCAACAATCTCCCCCTTTTTGATAATGACAAAACATATAGAGTTATCACAGATATTTTGGGTGGAGACTTCAAGTGAAGCTCCCCCTTAACTCATGCATATAAAAAATGATCATGATAAGAGATACATATGCATAATCTAGGCATATAGGATAAAGAAATGATACACATGCCAACCATCCATGCATACCAAAAATACAGAATTTATAGGTGTATGCATACATGGTTACCTCCATCCATCCAATACCACCATCCTCCAAAATAGGTGATTGGGTCAAATAAAAGCATATAGATATAATAGACACAAATACAACCAATCACATACGCCATGGAGATAGAAAATAGAACTGCCATAAAATAAAGAAAAACACATGTTATGTTCATACAAATGAGAGGTTCATGCCAACCTTAAAAACACATGTCCACAAGCAACAAAATACACATGTCCAAATACTACTCCAAATACATGAAAACACAACCCAAAATATAAAAACACATAATAGCCCAAAAGTCTCTCAGATGTCTCTCCCCCTTTTTGACATCATCAAAAGGGGGGAATCACTCCTCATCCGAATCAGAGCCGTCCTCATCTGAACCATCCTCCTCAGAACCGTCCTCAACAGAAGCCTCCTCATCAGAATCAATCGCTGTTGTAGCTGGCTGAGGTGCTGGAGGAGCAGGAGTCCTGGCCGGAAATGGAGGTCCGGTAGGAGGAAGTGGCCGAGCATGCGCTGTGGGATCAGGAGCCCGCACCTCATGCCTCAGAAAGAATGCGCCAAGATGTGACTCCAAGTAACGGATGGAATCACATACATAGCCCATGTCATTTCGCAGGCCCTGGTAGTGCGCGGTCATCTCCTCAGAAAGTTGCTGACGATGTGCCACCATCTCAGCAGAAATCTGTGCGCGATGCTCCTGCATCTCAGAGGATAACTGTGCACGGAGCTCCTGCATCTCAGAGGATAACTGAGCGCGGTGCTCCCGCATCTCAGAGGATAAAATAGAGTATAGATCGGATGGAGCTGAAGAGCCAGAAGCAGAAGAAGAGCCTGGAACATGAACAGCTGGAGGAATAGGCTGCTGCTGGGGAGCAGGATGACGTACCCCAACACGCATCCTCTTAAGAAGTGTGCTGTTGATGTCAACAGAAGGTTCACTAGACCTTTCAGAAGATAGATCAAAATGGAGTTGCTTCAACAAATGAGTGATGACCATTCCAAATGGCAAGTGCCGAGTAGGGACAAGGATATGGTCAGAAGTCATAAAGGAGATGATAAGCTTGGGGATATTTATTCTAATGCCTCGCAGAAGGCAGTAGATAATCAAAGGAACAGACCCCCTTACATGGCTATACTCTTCTGATTTAGGCAGGAGATTATAGAAAATAATCTTAGCTAGGACCTGAGCTATAAGGGTATATCTTCTAACTTCCTCATTCCTAACCAGACCGGGGTTATCATCCCCGTGAAGCAGAGTGGAAGCGGGGAGGGCAGACTCACCGTCCGGATATGTAAAATTATGTAGGTCTAGATTGTAAATATCTAAACCCCCACAGGGGAGGTGAAGGAGATGGGCAAATTCCTGAAGAGAGATATCTATATCTTTCCCAAGAACTCTAGACCTAATACTATTGGATTCAAAAGAGAGATTTGTATAGAAATATGGAACAAGTGAGGGATAAACAGGCTCCCTAATAGTAAGAAAATTTCCAAGAGAGTTAGCTTCTAAAATGTGTGCTAAATTGAGATGTTCAAAGTCGTTAATTACCACACATCGCCCAGAACTAACATTCTTAGCAGAAAGAAAAATATATCTACACTCGGCTTGAGATGAAACAAAGAGGGGTGAATTAGAGGAGGTTTGGGCTGATTTTCCCTTTTTAGACCTAGTCCTCTTTGACATGGTGATGAAATAGGCTAGATCTAAGGAATAGAATTGAAGGAAAAGCAAAGAAAATTGCAAGATCTAGAGAAGAGAATTTTACCTTGAAATTTTGAGGGAAAATATGGAGAAAATCCGACAAATCTTCTGAAAAAGCGAAGATCCAAGCCTGAAAGCGTAGATCTGAGAAATATTTGGAGGGATTTTGAGGTTTGATGGAGTTTGAGAGGGTTAGAAAGGAGTTAGGGGAGTTAGGTTATGGAGGAGGTGAGAAAAGAGATGAAACGACGGATGAAAGAGGAGAGAGAGGAGAGGGCTATAAATAGATCGGGTGAAAAAACTGGGTCCCCGTCGCCCGGTCGACCGGGCCGGTCGACCGGCCGAAACCCGAGAGCAGGCGTGCCTATGCCAGGCCAGATCGGTCGACCGGGCCGGTCGACCGGTCTTGCCCAGAACAGAACAGTGAGCAAACCAGTCAAAAAAATAATTTATTGTAATACCCCGTTCCCGGAATACGTACTTAGTTGCGTATTCAGATTTTCCGATCGTATTTTTCGATTTGTTTCCTGTATTTGTTTTGCTTTATGAATTCCTTATATGATTGTTTTGTCTTGGATTTGGATTCGTGGACTCGGAGTCAGTCCCAGTCCGAATCAGGAACCCGATTATAGTATATTACTCGATTTGGATATTCCGGTACTTAGATTTGACCGATTTTAGTTTTAAATATTATTTTCTAATATATTAGATTTTCTATGATTTTCTAGATTTTTCCTGAATTAAAATGAATTTCTTCAAAACCGGTGTCGGCCAGTGTCGCTGACCGCTTCCCGATTTTTAATTCACAAACCACTTGGAATTTCTCGAAGAGTCTTTAGACGATTCTTCTTAGAGTAATATTTCCTACCTAAATCCTTTTTCTAAAGATTTTACGAATTTATGGATATTCCACCGGAGTCGGTAGATAACCGATTCCAGGAATTTAATTCACACACAGCTAGGAATTTCTAGATGGTCCTTTAGACTTTAATTCTTAGAATCACATTTCTTACTTAAATACTTTTTCTGAGGATTTTATGATTTTATGAAAATTCCTTCGGAGTCGGTAGTTAACTGATTCCAGGATTTTTAGTTTACAATCGGAATTGAATTTCTGAATTCCGCTTTCACTTTATGTCTTAAAATCATATTTTATTCTTTAATGCATTTTCTGGGATTTTTTGGAATTTATCAAAATCCGGCCGACCCGGTGTAGACCGGTATCGGCGGTTGACTTCCGGATTTTTAATTTGAAAACGGGATTTTATTTCTGAAAACCGATTTCATATTATTCCTCAGGATGACGTTTTCTACCTCCGGGTATTTTTGGGGATTTTTCGGAGACAGTCGATTTTCCAACCTTATTATTATATTATTATTTTTTGAATCTTTCTTTCTTTCTTTTCCTTTCTTTTCCTTCCTTTTTCTCACCAACCCCACCTACTCCCCTCCACGTGGGGAGACACACCCCTCTCCCATCCATCAATCTCTCTCTCTCTTTTTCCTTTTCTTTTCTTTCCTTTTTTCCTTACTTTTCTATTCTTTTCCTTTTCTTTTTTCTTTTTCCTTTTTCCTTTTTCCCTCTTCTCTCCTTCCTCTCTTGCTGGCGCCCAGCGACCGCCGCCGACCCTCTCCCTCTCTCTCTGTTGGCCTCGCCGGCGGCCAGGACCGCCGCCGGCGGCCACTGGCCGGAGAAGGGGGCCAGTTTCCCCCTCTCCCTTTTCTCTCTCTCAGATCTCCCTCTCTCCCCCTCTCTTTCCTCCTCTCTCTCCCTCACTGTTGGGGTGGCCGCCGGCCACCCCTGGCCTGCGCCGGCCGCCGATGGGCCGGAGGGCCCTCGGCGTTTCCCCTCTGGCCGCACTGCCGCGGCCAGAGCCCGGCCAGAGCCCGGCCAGGGCCTGTGGCCCTGGCCGTGGCCTGTTGGGGGAGGGGGCTGCTGCCCCCTCCCTGTCTCTCCCCTGGGGTGGCCCCCGGCCACCCCAGTTCCTGCGCCCCGCCGGCGCTCCGCCGGCGGTGGCTGCCTCGCCCGGCCAGGGGGCTTCCAGCCCCCTGTGCATGTGAAGGGGGGGCTACTGCCCCCCACTCTCTCTCCCTCTCTTCTCTCTGTTGGGCCGCCGGCGGCCAGGACCGCCGCCGGCAAGGCCCCTGGCCGGCAGAGGGCCGGCCAGGTCCCCAGGGCCCACGGCCAGTGGGCCCTCCTTGCGCTGGAGGGGGGCTGCGTGAGCAGCCCCTATCTCTCTCTCTCTCACTGTTTCTCTCTCCTCTCTCTTTCTCTCTCCTCTCTTTCTCACTCTAGCTCTCTCTCTCTCTCTCTCTCTCTCTCTCTCTCTTTCTCTTTCTCTCTCTATCCTGCTCTCTCTTTCTCTCTCTCTTGTTCTCTCTCTCTCTCACTGTTTCTCTCTCCTCTCTCTTTCTCTCTCCTCTCTTTCTCACTCTAGCTCTCTCTCTCTCTCTCTCCTCTTTCTCTCTCTTTCCTTCTCTCTCTCTCTTCCTCTCTCTTCCTCTCTCTCCTCTCTCTACAATTCCTCTCCCTCTCTCTCCTCAGTTTCTCTCTCTAACTCCTCCCTAGACCCTCTCTAAAACCTCCACTTTCTCTCTCTAGGGTTTCTCCCTCTAAAAATCACTCTTTCTCTCTCTAGGTTATCCCTTTCTATAAATCACTCTTTCTCACTCTAGATTTTCTCTCTCTAGAAATCTCCCTCTAGATTCTCTCTCTAGAAATCTCACTTTCTCTCTCTAAATAGACTCTCTCTAAAAATCCCATTTTCTCTCTCTAGACTTTCTCTCTCTAAACCTCTCTTTCTCTCTCTAACTCTTTCTCTCTCCTCTTCACTCTACATATTTATATCACAGGTTATGGCGCATCCCGAACTTCAGTGGATTACGGATATTTCGGTATATTGGTGACTCAGGCGAGTGTTCTCACTCGCTACCCTCTTGCTTTACCATTCCATTGATTATGATAGTATTCTCGCTCTAGTCTTTATGTATTGTATTTCATGCTTTATATCTTTTATTGCTTTATGCTATGCGTGGCCGACCCTTCGTGGTCGTTGGACTTGTTGGACTTTGGGTCATTACTTTTATGTTTACACTTGCCCTACTACTACTTCAGACTTGTTAGTTGCATGTTTCCTTTTAACACATGTATATCACCTGACATCTAGTGTGTTATCACCTGACCACCTGACCTACTACTATTTGGCTAGACCCTCTGGTTATGACCTGACTTACCCAGACTATTACCAATATCTTGCTATGCTTGGTTGTTTACTAAATATCACCACTCTGTCATGCTATCACTTGACACCCAGCATGATGACTTGACTTGTGATTATCATCTTTACGGGGACCTTGACTTATGATTCTGTGTCATGATCAGTGACCTGTTTTCCTGCTTTACATGCAGTGACTTGACTATATAGTATTTATGTACTCCTGATTCCTGATCATGTCCATTTCCTGTTTTTCCCGTAAAGTGATAATTAAACTATTGAATCTTAAAATGGACCAACTTGTATTGGGTCGGGGGAAACATGCGGATATCGATATGTGTTCGTGTTTACAGTGGCATTAGGTTGTGCACTATATCCGGTCTGACCTGTGGTACTCCAGGGGACCGAGGGGAGAGCTGGCTCCCTTATTCCTGATTGATAGGGCATACATAAGTCCCTCCTGATAGGCCTTGCGGCTGGTTCCGTTACCATGCAACGGAACACCCTGTGACCGTGGTCCCGGGCATGCACGGGACCCACTGTAAACATAGTTCGTTGATACAACCGCTGTTTCCAATAACAACCTCGACTTGCTTATATATGGATGTATGTGAGTTGGCCGTACACCGAGACACATACCGAGATATATGGGTTAGACGAGTAATAATAAAGTGTCATAATAACCGGCTCTTTAAGTTGTAAGTAGAGGTATGTGGAATGGGACGCATACCAAAGCCTGCAACTTAAACGGCTATGAATCTGTGATGTGCCTTACCGTATTTGCTTTTCCCGGACTTTATATCGGATTTCCTGTTTTATGAGTATTATGTTATAACTACCTGGTAGCTCGGATTGGTTTTATTCGGATTTCCTGTTTTATGATTCTCATGCCATGTCTATTCATACCTGCTCTATCTTATCTGCCTCCTGAGTATTTCCTACTTGATATATGCATTATTGTGCTCACCCTGCTTCACCACTTGGTTTTGCTTCTACACTCGCCTGGGGAGTATCATTTGACTCCCCTGGATCCTCACGTCCAGGTCATGGAGCTAGGAGCGTGTGATCGGAGTAGCGCAGTGGTAGCGTGGATCCCCAGCAGGCCTTTCAGAGTTCCATTCTTCCAGACCCCTCTGTGCCTCTCGAGTTTTTCCCTAGCAAACTCGTGAGTGCCCTTTTTCTATTTATGTTTGTACTTTCCTTGTATACGTGCATGTGAGCTTCCTTTTATACTGTTCATATATATTGTATATCTCTTGTATTCCCGCATTTGCGCATCAGTGATATAATATTATTGTAATATTGTAATCACATCTGGTGATAATTCTGTAATTGGATATATATGTTGGAATGTATAATGCACCATTTGCTTCCGTACTCTGATTCTTGTCTGTACTGATGCTTAGCGTATATACGGGAAGGTAATTCGGACTTACGTATATACGTTGCAGTGACGTCCCCGTATCGCCGGGATCGGGGCGTTACAGGTTGGTATCAGAGCTTAGGCTCTAACCTCCTCAGTACGTCCAGAAGGCAAATCAATGGTAAAGAGATTTGCAACTGGAATACATGAGTCTTGGTTATACATTCCAACTACAAGTGCAGAGTTATCTATTTCTTGACTATCTTTCCTTTGATTTCAAATCCCTCCTTGACTATCTTTTCCTTGGATTCCTGATCTCTCCTATCCTTTCCCTGTTTTGGTTTTATGTTTTGGTTTTATGAAGCCTTATACTATCTTAAGATATGAATAGACTAGGAAGGTAGTGGCTGGTTCAGAATGAAGCTATTATGTGATCTCTTCGGCCAATTCTATGAAGCTTGGTATTCTCCAGATCGATCTTGATCTGGCTATCTTTCAGAGGACAGCAGTCGGATTCTTAATTATCGGTCTTCTTTATTATGCTCAGGATTTTTGGGGTTTTCTTTATTACACAGCCACGACATCATCAGTATTCATTTATTTCACAGCCACGACATCATCAGTATTATTCAGCATTATTCTAAAGATTTATTACACAGCCACGACATCATCAGCCGGAAATGCAGAGTACGATTATTATTCAGTTGACTTGAGAGCCCTACCTATAGTGCTTCATATCTTAATTAGTATAAATTCCAGCCTTTGTCCCTTTTGTATTCAATTTGCCCCTTAACGAAATTGCGAGGACGCAATTTTTGTAAGGTGGGTGGATTGTAATACCCCGTTCCCGGAATACGTACTTAGTTGCGTATTCAGATTTTCCGATCGTATTTTTCGATTTGTTTCCTGTATTTGTTTTGCTTTATGAATTCCTTATATGATTGTTTTGTCTTGGATTTGGATTCGTGGACTCGGAGTCAGTCCCAGTCCGAATCAGGAACCCGATTATAGTATATTACTCGATTTGGATATTCCGGTACTTAGATTTGACCGATTTTAGTTTTAAATATTATTTTCTAATATATTAGATTTTCTATGATTTTCTAGATTTTTCCTGAATTAAAATGAATTTCTTCAAAACCGGTGTCGGCCAGTGTCGCTGACCGCTTCCCGGATTTTTAATTCACAAACCACTTGGAATTTCTCGAAGAGTCTTTAGACAATTCTTCTTAGAGTAATATTTCCTACCTAAATCCTTTTTCTAAAGATTTTACGAATTTATGGATATTCCACCGGAGTCGGTAGATAACCGATTCCAGGAATTTTAATTCACACACAGCTAGGAATTTCTAGATGGTCCTTTAGACTTTAATTCTTAGAATCACATTTCTTACTTAAATACTTTTTCTGAGGATTTTATGATTTTATGAAAATTCCTTCGGAGTCGGTAGTTAACTGATTCCAGGATTTTTAGTTTACAATCGGAATTGAATTTCTGAATTCCGCTTTCACTTTATGTCTTAAAATCATATTTTATTCTTTAATGCATTTTCTGGGATTTTTTGGAATTTATCAAAATCCGGCCGACCCGGTGTAGACCGGTATCGGCGGTTGACTTCCGGATTTTTAATTTGAAAACGGGATTTTATTTCTGAAAACCGATTTCATATTATTCCTCAGGATGACGTTTTCTACCTCCGGGTATTTTTGGGGATTTTTCGGAGACAGTCGATTTTCCAACCTTATTATTATATTATTATTTTTTGAATCTTTCTTTCTTTCTTTTCCTTTCTTTTCCTTCCTTTTTCTCCCAACCCCACCTACTCCCCTCCACGTGGGGAGACACACCCCTCTCCCATCCATCAATCTCTCTCTCTCTTTTCCTTTTCTTTTCTTTCCTTTTTTCCTTACTTTTCTATTCTTTTCCTTTTCTTTTTTCTTTTTTCTTTTTCCTTTTTCCCTCTTCTCTCCTTCCTCTCTTGCTGGCGCCCAGCGACCGCCGCCGACCCTCTCCCTCTCTCTCTGTTGGCCTCGCCGGCGGCCAGGACCGCCGCCGGCGGCCACTGGCCGGAGAAGGGGGCCAGTTTCCCCCTCTCCCTTTTCTCTCTCTCAGATCTCCCTCTCTCCCCCTCTCTTTCCTCCCTCTCTCTCCCTCACTGTTGGGGTGGCCGCCGGCCACCCTGGCCTGCGCCGGCCGCCGATGGGCCGGAGGGCCCTCGGCGTTTCCCCTCTGGCCGCACTGCCGCGGCCAGAGCCCGGCCAGAGCCCGGCCAGGGCCTGTGGCCCTGGCCGTGGCCTGTTGGGGGAGGGGGCTGCTGCCCCCTCCCTGTCTCTCCCCTGGGGTGGCCCCCGGCCACCCCAGTTCCTGCGCCCCGCCGGCGCTCCGCCGGCGGTGGCTGCCTCGCCCGGCCAGGGGGCTTCCAGCCCCCTGTGCATGTGAAGGGGGGGCTACTGCCCCCCACTCTCTCTCCCTCTCTTCTCTCTGTTGGGCCGCCGGCGGCCAGGACCGCCGCCGGCAAGGCCCCTGGCCGGCAGAGGGCCGGCCAGGTCCCCAGGGCCCACGGCCAGTGGGCCCTCCTTGCGCTGGAGGGGGGCTGCGTGAGCAGCCCCTATCTCTCTCTCTCTCACTGTTTCTCTCTCCTCTCTCTTTCTCTCTCCTCTCTTTCTCACTCTAGCTCTCTCTCTCTCTCTCCTCTCTCTCTTTCTCTTTCTCTCTCTATCCTGCTCTCTCTTTCTCTCTCTCTTGTTCTCTCTCTCTCTCTCACTGTTTCTCTCTCCTCTCTCTTTCTCTCTCCTCTCTTTCTCACTCTAGCTCTCTCTCTCCTCTTTCTCTCTCTTTCCTTCTCTCTCTCTCTTCCTCTCTCTCCTCTCTCTACAATTCCTCTCCCTCTCTCTCCTCAGTTTCTCTCTCTAACTCCTCCCTAGACCCTCTCTAAAACCTCCACTTTCTCTCTCTAGGGTTTCTCCCTCTAAAAATCACTCTTTCTCTCTCTAGGTTATCCCTTTCTAAAAATCACTCTTTCTCACTCTAGATTTTCTCTCTCTAGAAATCTCCCTCTAGATTCTCTCTCTAGAAATCTCACTTTCTCTCTCTAAATAGACTCTCTCTAAAAATCCTATTTTCTCTCTCTAGACTTTCTCTCTCTAAACCTCTCTTTCTCTCTCTAACTCTTTCTCTCTCCTCTTCACTCTACATATTTATATCACAGGTTATGGCGCATCCCGAACTTCAGTGGATTACGGATATTTCGGTATATTGGTGACTCAGGCGAGTGTTCTCACTCGCTACCCTCTTGCTTTACCATTCCATTGATTATGATAGTATTCTCGCTCTAGTCTTTATGTATTGTATTTCATGCTTTATATCTTTTATTGCTTTATGCTATGCGTGGCCGACCCTTCGTGGTCGTTGGACTTGTTGGACTTTGGGTCATTACTTTTATGTTTACACTTGCCCTACTACTACTTCAGACTTGTTAGTTGCATGTTTCCTTTTAACACATGTATATCACCTGACATCTAGTGTGTTATCACCTGACCACCTGACCTACTACTATTTGGCTAGACCCTCTGGTTATGACCTGACTTACCCAGACTATTACCAATATCTTGCTATGCTTGGTTGTTTACTAAATATCACCACTCTGTCATGCTATCACTTGACACCCAGCATGATGACTTGACTTGTGATTATCATCTTTACGGGGACCTTGACTTATGATTCTGTGTCATGATCAGTGACCTGTTTTCCTGCTTTACATGCAGTGACTTGACTATATAGTATTTATGTACTCCTGATTCCTGATCATGTCCATTTCCTGTTTTTCCCGTAAAGTGATAATTAAACTATTGAATCTTAAAATGGACCAACTTGTATTGGGTCGGGGGAAACATGCGGATATCGATATGTGTTCGTGTTTACAGTGGCATTAGGTTGTGCACTATATCCGGTCTGACCTGTGGTACTCCAGGGGACCGAGGGGAGAGCTGGCTCCCTTATTCCTGATTGATAGGGCATACATAAGTCCCTCCTGATAGGCCTTGCGGCTGGTTCCGTTACCATGCAACGGAACACCCTGTGACCGTGGTCCCGGGCATGCACGGGACCCACTGTAAACATAGTTCGTTGATACAACCGCTGTTTCCAATAACAACCTCGACTTGCTTATATATGGATGTATGTGAGTTGGCCGTACACCGAGACACATACCGAGATATATGGGTTAGACGAGTAATAATAAAGTGTCATAATAACTGGCTCTTTAAGTTGTAAGTAGAGGTATGTGGAATGGGACGCATACCAAAGCCTGCAACTTAAACGGCTATGAATCTGTGATGTGCCTTACCGTATTTGCTTTTCCCGGACTTTATATCGGATTTCCTGTTTTATGAGTATTATGTTATAACTACCTGGTAGCTCGGATTGGTTTTATTCGGATTTCCTGTTTTATGATTCTCATGCCATGTCTATTCATACCTGCTCTATCTTATCTGCCTCCTGAGTATTTCCTACTTGATATATGCATTATTGTGCTCACCCTGCTTCACCACTTGGTTTTGCTTCTACACTCGCCTGGGGAGTATCATTTGACTCCCCTGGATCCTCACGTCTAGGTCATGGAGCTAGGAGCGTGTGATCGGAGTAGCGCAGTGGTAGCGTGGATCCCCAGCAGGCCTTTCAGAGTTCCATCCTTCCAGACCCCTCTGTGCCTCTCGAGTTTTTCCCTAGCAAACTCGTGAGTGCCCTTTTTCTATTTATGCTTGTACTTTCCTTGTATACGTGCATGTGAGCTTCCTTTTATACTGTTCATATATATTGTATATCTCTTGTATTCCCGCATTTGCGCATCAGTGATATAATATTATTGTAATATTGTAATCACATCTGGTGATAATTCTGTAATTGGATATATATGTTGGAATGTATAATGCACCATTTGCTTCCGTACTCTGATTCTTGTCTGTACTGATGCTTAGCGTATATACGGGAAGGTAATTCGGACTTACGTATATACGTTGCAGTGACGTCCCCGTATCGCCGGGATCGGGGCGTTACATTTATTTTAAATAATCATTACAGAAAAATGTATATCTATCAAAAAGATGTTAAAATACTTTAAATCATACTAGTTATGAAAATCAACTAAAATTATATTCATTTTTATTTATTATTAAATAAAGCAATGAATTAGAGATGTTGAAGCCAAATACCCCGTTAAGGGTTCTGAACTTCTCCTCGAGATTCCTCTGGATATGAGTTGAGGCGCGCAATTGCCATCTATATTTATTTGCTTTAAAATGTTTTAAATAAATCTTTATTATTGTTTTGACAAAATCCATATACAACAAAATCTAGGCATGTGGACAAACATCATATGGCATATAAACATGACTATATACTTAATCATGGCATAGGTACTAACAAAGTAGAAATGCAAGTTTACACTAACACATATCATAATAACATAAAAGTAAACTAGCAATCCTATGCATATATATAAAAGAAAAAATTTTATGTGGAGAAATTACCAAACCAAAGGCATTCTCCAAAAATGGGTGCCTCTATGATAGTGATGCAAGCGACGATATGTTCGTTGAGCATTGATGCATCCACCACCCGGGCACCATCTCCCCCTAAGTCTTGGAAGAGGACGACCCACCTGCATCAATTATTTTTGGTGTGTCTTTTGGTACCCAAATCTTTTTGGGTCCTATAGGTTAGTATCTTGTCGAACCCAAATATTTTTATTTATTATGTTTAGCTTAGCATAACAAAATTTTTCAAAATGGCCTTTGCGTCCACAATGAGTACAAGTATAAATTCTACCACTACCATACATAAATGCATGTTTGTGTGTGTGCATGTTTGTGTGATTTTGAAGCATGAGAATGATGAGTGTGTTTCCCTTGGGATAATCCTTTAGGAAACCTAGATGCAAGTTTAGTCATGTCAAAAGCATACTTCTTTAAAGTAGAGTCTAAAACTTCAACACGTTTTTGAATCTCTAAAAATTCATTTTTGTTGCAAATAGAAATAGGACTTTTTCCTTTACAAGATATTTTATATTTTTCAAAATCCTTCTTCATCTTTTCAAAAGAATTTGCTAAATCATTTTTCTCTTGTAAAACATGTTCAAATTTACTTTTTAAAGAATCATTTTCCTTTTTCAATTTCTTATTTTGAGCTTGTGAAATTTCATATCTACTTTGTAATTCCTCAAAAAAATGTGCAAGCTCATCCATAGTTAAATCATCATCATCTAGAGAGTTTTCTAGATATACCTTGGTAGCATCCTCACCTTGTGCCATGAAACACATGTTGGCGGTGTCGATCTCCTCTTCGGATTCCGACTCCGAGTCATCCCATGTGGTCACCATCGTCTTTTTCTTCTTTTGCCCATTCTTGGAGGTAGTGGCTTGTAGAGCGGGGCAATCGGCGATAAGGTGTCCCGTCTTCTTGCAATGGAAGTAAGGACCCGGTTCTTCTCTCTTTCTTTCATATCTTCCTTGAGGTTTCCCTCTTTGGAAGTTACTTTGTCTCCCCTTCTTGTAGAACATTTTGCCCACCTTCCTTATGAGCATGGCAAAGTCTTCATCGTAGTCCTCCGATGAATCTTCCTCATCATGGGTGGATGGAACGGCTTTGAAAGCAAGGGCTTTCTTCTTTGGTGCCTCCCTTTCTTCTCTAACCTTCATCTCCATCTTATGGTTTTGAGATTGCCGATGAAGCCGGGGAAGTCCATCTCCTCCCTATCGTTGAGTTCCTTGAGGGTGGTTGCCTTGACTTCCCAAGATTTGGGAAAAGCTCTAATGACCTTCCGGATCTTTTGGTCATTATCAATCGTGTCACCTAAAGAAGATAGAGCATTAGTTGTCTTGGTGAAACGGGTGAGCATATCATCAATACATTCATTTTTCAAGCATGTAAAAATTCTCATATTGAGAACGAAGTAAGTCAATTTTGGATCTCTTGACTTGAGACGTTCCCTCATGAGTTACAATGAGAACATTCCAAACTTCAAATGCCGATTTACAATTTATGATGCGTGAGAGGTCATCTTCATTTAAAGCTTGGGTTAATGCATATTGGGCTCTAGCATTGGCCTCATAGTCCTTACTGGTATCTTCGGACCATGTTCTCTCATCGGTGAGAGGTTCAATGAAATCTTTGGTGATGGCCCTAGCAACTCTAACTCCTAGGGATTTTAGAAAGATGTTCATTTTGACCTTCCAAATAGGGAAGTTCAAACCATCAAATTTAGGTGGGAACTTGATACTAGAAAAATCAACAGATGCCATGAATATAAGTGAAATGCACAACAAATAGAAAAATAGATATAGCCAAATATGAGGATCTCCCTAAGGTGGTTAAACCAAATGCAAGGGTTAGGCTCTGATACCAATTGAAATCACCTAGAGGGGGGGTGAATAGGTGATGGCTATACTAATGGTCAAATATTACGGATTTAAAAACTAATCAACAATTAAAAGAACTTGCAAGTAAATAGGCAATTAATGGAACAAGTAAAAGAGAGATAGAGTTTAGAGAAAAGTGGACAATCACAAACACAAAGATTTTTTCGAGGTTCGAGCCACGCTCTACGTCCCCGCCTTCGACACACGAAGGATTTCCACTATTGGTGATCCCACTGGATCGTCAATACAAGGACACACTTGTCCTATCTCTCGCGGTGCCGCAACACCAACTTGGAGCAACACTTGCTCGCTTGAGGCCGATGCCTCTACAACTTCTCACAATGAAGAAAGAGGTGATCAACACTTGACCACACCAAAAAGGCTCACTTGCACAACCCTACAACCAAGATGATGAGATGATACTTTGGGATTGTGTAGTGCACAAAGACTAGAGAGAAGTAGAGGATCGCTTCAAGAAAAGGGTTGGAAATTTTGGCTCAATTGAAAATCTTTTGCTAAAGGCTAAGCTTTTGAAAACTTTGATTTTTGCTTATAAATCTTGTTCTTAATGTTTGTAGAAGTCTCCCACTATTTATAGGGGATGAAAACTGACCTACAAAGCTCAAAAGAGTCGTTGGGGAGAATCCCAACAAAAATCTGTTCAGAAAAATATAGCTGTTGGAGTCTGTCAGAACTTCTGACTGAAGCCGGTCGACCGGGTCGGTCGACCGTCAACGGTCGGAGTTCCGACCGTTGAGAAGCCGGTCGACCGGGACGGTCGACCGCAGTCCCAACCAGAGAGTAAGTCTCTCTGTCGGTCGACCGGGGAAAAACAGAGAGCAGGTACTTGCTCCCGGTCGACCGGGGCGGTCGACCGATGTTCACACATGCACAGCGGTACATGTCGGTCGACTGGGCCGGTCGACCGGACAAGGCCAAAACTATTTTTCCCAGGCTATTTTAAAGAAGGAAATTTTTGGTTAAATTCTTTGGATTTGGGAATATACAAAATGAAGTTCTAGACTTATAAATACCAGAGTGTGATCATAGATCAACACTAAAAATGTTTGAACTTAATTTTGATAGAAATCCTTTTTCTATATGAAAACTGGTTTTTCCCAAAAACTCGTTTTTCTAAACATGATGTTTCCAAACTTGTTTTTCCAAAAACTAGGTTAGAAATTTTGAATAAAAAATTTGTTTGAAGGCATGAAGCAATACCAAAAGTGTGTGTGTGACAATCCCAAAATAATCTACCTTTATCATCTAGGTTTTGACAAAATCAACTAAAAATTCTAACTAAAAAGAAAAATACAAATCTTGAAAGTCTTCATTCTTGATTGATCCTGGAGCGCTTCTATTGTGCTGGGCTCGGGGATCCAAATCTTTGCGGCGTCCAAAAGTGTGAGTCATGAGTTGGAGCCGTCAATTTCCTATGATTTTTACCTGAAACTTATTTAAACAAACTTGTTAAAAACATAACTAAATATGGTTTGTTATCATCAAAATGTCGGGCTAATGGCCTTTGGCCCAACAGTTTTGGCCAAGGTCAGTCGACCGAGCGATTGACTGTGCCTATTACAGGCCATTCCAGTCGACCGGAAACTCTGGCTGAGGGATGTGCACGTTGGTGCACGTTTCCGGTCGATCGGCCGGTCGACTTTTCCCCCCTGCGGTCGACCGTTGGGTTGATCGACTGTAATATCATTGTCTCGGTTAAAACCGGTCGACTGAGCGGTCGACCGACCACCACCGGTTAGATTTTTTAAAAGGGCCGGTTGACCGGCCGGTTGACCGACAGACTGCTAGAATGGCAGTAACGACCAGTTTTCAAATTCTGTATTTTTAACATGTTTTTAAAACGTGGAGATTTGAATTCTAAGGGTCAAAATTTTCCCTTTTAGACCTGGTAAACAATTCTAAAAATATTTTTCTAAAGCCTATTTAACGGGTCATTGGGATTGAATTATTACAACAACAATTCTATTGAAAAATCTAGTTTTTGCTTTCAAAAAGAAAAAATTTTCAAAGTTTTCTTGTGCTGTCAATTTCAAAGTTTTAATTGAGTTTTCTGCTCTTAAAATCTCTCTATTATGATATCCACTCTCACATACATCCTTGAGCTTCAAATTTACTTTTTACTCTATAGGGATTTATAAGAGAGTTGTAAGAGGGTGTTTGTGATCTCTTGATCACCAAGAGCTTGTTATCTCAATTGGCTTTATGCTAACACTGGTGTAGAGGATTGAGTTGGGGAGTTGTATACTCCAAGTGGTTGTAATTTCTTGTTGTAAGGTCCCTTTGTGGAAGATCCAATAGTAGATAGTGAAATCCTTCACGGTGTTGAAGGTGGGTATGTAGAGCAGTCGCTCGAACCTCGAAACAAATCTTTCTTATTTGCGATTGCCTTATTGTCTCTATTTTTTTACTTATTTAGTATTCATTCATTTTGTCAATCAATACTCATCTCAACAAGATGGCAATTGAGCACCTCAACTCTTATATAGAGGAATCACGAGGAGAAGTTCAGAGCCCTTCACGGGAAATCCGGCTTCAATTATTATTTTGAGTGATTGATTTGCATCATTCATCTTATATTGTTTCGAATTTGCATTTGATTAGATATACACCTATTCACCCCCCTCTAGGTGTATTTTCAACCATCGTTGTGGGAGTGACTTCAAGATCATTATCTGAAGAAGTCATTGGTGAATCAGTTGATCCTAAAGTAGTGTCTCTTTCTTCTCCGCATGCATGAAGGTACACCTATCAAGGCTCACATTGCAGAATTTTTCTCTATTGTCAATGATATAGATAAAATAGAGGTTAAGGTAGAAGATGAGAATCAAACACTTCTATTATTGAGTTTTTTTACCTTCTTTATGTAAGAGCTTTAGGGAAGCTATCATCTATGGAGGCAAACCATATATCAAGGTCAATGAGGTTAAAGAGCATCTGTTCAATAAGGACAAAATTGACAACTAGTTGACGGGTGAGTATCGTCGCGATGATTCCGGGTAAGCTCACTTTACAAAGGAGAAGAGTAATAATGAAAGTTCTATGGGTAACCAAAAACACAAAAATTTGGTATCCAATTGGTGTCACAAGAAGGGGCATATTAGAGCTGATTATTGGACTCGCAAGAAGAAATAACAAAATGCGAATGTAACTGCACTGGCTGAAGAGGATGAAGATAAGTGTGACGTTCTATCTGTTATAGACAGATCAGTTGGTAACAAAGATAGATGGATCATTGACTCTGAATCATTGACTCAAATGTTCACAACATATCAGTTCCAATAGGAAGATGTTATCCTCATATACTTCGGCTCAAGAGGGAGAGACCTTCATGGGGAATTCTGCTACGAGCAAGGTGATTGGTGAAGGAACAATCCCGTTTCATTCTCATGATGGATGCATCACTATTCTTCAAGGTGTTCACCATGTTCCCGAATCAATATACAATCTCATCTCTCTTGGAGCTCTAATGGAGAAGGGTTCAATTTCAGTTCTGAAAGTGATCTTGTGAAAGTTTTTAAGGATACCCATGTGAAGTTTCAGGTCGAACGCATCAGCGATGTTTACATGTTGCTAAATTTGGAGGTTACAGTTGGTGGATTACAGTTATCTTCGGCTTCAAGATTGGTGGTTGTGGAACAGTCAGAGACTATGATGGTTTCAGTTCAGATGTTTAGTTTTACCCTGAAGGCAGATTGGGACTAGACGACACCAATTCACAACAAGAAAATCCTGATCATTACTCTTGTGTTGGAGCAATTTCTCATAAATCCTGCATGAATCAAGGAGATCATTGGGTGATCAAGTTCAGTCGGGACTGAACTTCTTCGATCTAATCAAGTTGTGAACCCAATAAGGGGTTTTAGAAAAGAGAATGAGATGGAAATGAAGTCAAGAATTGTTCAATTGTGCATTGATGCGAGCACATGGAGCATGGTGGCCATTTTCAGACTTGGAGGTATTCCACTCAAGGGGAGATTATTAGGATTGTGATTGGAATACGTCGTGAAAGTAGACGAAACTTTAAAGATCAAGAACAAATAGCTTTGTATGATTGGTGTACATGCTAATCGACTCATGGCCAAGGGTAGTTGATTAATGAAGAATTAGTCGACTAATGGTATCTCAAGAGTTGACTAATGTCGCAAGCAAAGAGTGTATACATCTCATTAATTGACCGTATAATAGACTAATGGCAGATTAGTTGACTAATTATCTAGACTAGTCGATTAATCAGCATGCTAGCAGTTTTCTTTCAGAATATGTTTCTAGTTCTACTTGGATTCGAGTTTTCTTTCTATCTGAGATGGCGCTGTTCGTATTGATGGAGTTTGTATAAGACTAGGGTGATCTTCTGATCTATAAATAACCCCTCTTGGAGTGACCTTCAGTGCACGAGAGAAAAATTAAGAAAAAGGGAGAGATAAATGAGAGAAGTTTTAGCCTAAGGGTTCGTTGTTCTAGGCGGTCATCAAAGGGCTTGTAATCTTCTTAATGAGAGGTGTAAGAATTTCTTATTATACTCCTCCAAAGTTTAATAAAGATTCTACCCTTTCTCCTTTTGACATACTCACGATCTGTTTGATCGGTAGTACCGCGTTAAATTATGTGTTGGTTTTCTCTACTTCCGAATATCTTATCTCTTCTTCTTATTGTTGCCCGACGATTCTGTTTTTCCGCTGTGCCGATCCGCAACATTAATATCAAAGCATATCAGTTCGTTATTCAACACTAAAGAGAACATCTATCCCTTTATCGCGTCGTTGGCTAACACAGGGCGAGGTGCTAGAAAACTCGATGTCCAAAATTTTAAAAGGGTTTTTGCATATATACCCTAAGATTTTTAATTTTTTTACTTATTTATCCCTCAAAGATCTTTATTTGCATGTGCACCCTTTAATTCTAAGGAGTTTTCATGTATTCCCTCACAGCAACAAAAATTTTCAATATGACAAAAGTGCCTTTAATATAAATACTTGCAAATTCAAAGTGTACATATATACCCTCAAAAACATTTTCTTTTATATAAACCTTATATAAAATTTAAGTTGAAAATAATTTTATGCGTTTTGTATTGCATTTTTATTTAAAAAGATTATAATTGTTAAAAAAATAATAGAAAATATAAAACTAAAAAATGCATGTGTACATATCATTTTTTACTATAACTTGCAAACTTGCATATCTCCTAACATAGTAACATATTAATCCTTATCATATCATTTATTAAAATATTGATATCTAGATATAGTAGGAAATCCATATATTTCCAAAAACATATTACTGATATTAAAGTATTATCTTTGAAAATTTGTTATTAATATGAAAAAGTATTGAGTATCAAGAGATCAAATTTGCAAGGATATATACGCAAATGATATTAACAAATTTGTGACTATAGGATTATACCTGCAAACTCTTCAAAATTAAAAGTATATAATGCAAATAGAGATTTTTGAGAGGTAAATAAACAAAAAAAACCTAGTTTATGAGGGTATTCAGGCAAAATACTGTTTTTAAAACTTTGTCAATGACTTTCATGCATCTTCTTCCCAGGATGTGAACTGACGAAATATTATATACATATTTGAAACAAAACGTATGTTGTTTTTGTCATCAGAAATAATTAAGAAAAAATAACTTAATTATTAAGGTGACGTGTTACTTAGGATAACAAAGATCACAGGTTCAATATATGTCTCTAATCAGCAGCGGACGCAAGATATTTTTTCAGTATAAGTGTAAATGTAATAAGATTTTAGTGTGGACGTAAATATAATAAGAAAAGAGAGAAAAAAAAGAAAAAAAGTTGCACCTAAAACTTGAACTTGTGACCTTCAATAACATATTTTTATAAGTTACGACTTGAACTTTAGATATAAAGTATCTTTTAATAAAAATAATCTAAAAAAAGAGGTCATATATAAAAAAAAATTACAAATTATATATACTACTTCATAAAATTCAGTAGGGGTATCCGTCCACACTAGTGTGTATATGAGTTTGCCCCAGTCTCTAATAATCTTAGAAGGACTTTCCATCTTATACCGAGAGAGGGTGGGAGAGGATCCATGTAATTCTAAAGGTTATATTTCTAAAAAAACTTGAAATAATTATGTAAAAAAAAATTGTCAATAGACTTTCCTTTTCCCTATTTTAGCAAACGAATCTTTAATAGAGATTTGAGATACCTTTGATGATTCATCCTATCATATATAAATTGACAATATTCCTAAAATAATAATACTAGAATGATCTTTTGATTCACTAAATTCAGGCGGTCATCAGGTTCTTATATAAATACAAATATAGTATATAATTTATTAGCATACATAAAAAATCATACAAATCTCACAAAAACCCCTAAAAAAAACCTACTCAATCTCACAGCAGTGAACTCGAAAAAACTTGGGTGAGGTTAAAAACAACCTGAGAAAATACAGAGAAAGCAAGCAGCCCATGTGGGCCCGAGTCCCAATCTAAGAGGAACCTAGGGAATTTAATACAAATCTCAATGGCTTTTAACAGAGAAAACTGAACTTGTAAAAATTTAAATCATAAGTAAATGAAATGTTCTTACAGATTTTTTTTTGAAAACAATTAAGGAAAAAAAAAAGGCAAAAAAGTTGAATGCAGTCAGGATTAAGATGCCGCATGTCCCCTTGGAGTCCGGCCTCGTGTCGAGGTCGCCGCCCCTCCACCGCACGCAACACATGTCCACAGCTTCTTCTCTCTCGTGAAATTCTTATTTCCTTCTACTTTTGTTCTCTCTCTCACCCCCCTCAATTTAGTGAACACTGCACAGCTGTAAACCTCTAACTGAAGTCCAAACAAGGAAGGAGATCACCGCATGATGTCATGCCATTAATTATAGAATATGCATGAAAACATATATATATGTATATTGGATGAAGATGTCATTTTAGGAGTCTTTTGAGTCTTGAATTAATCATTAGAGACTCCTCTCTTTCTTCTTCTTCATCTTCTTCTTCTTATTGGGTGGTCGTGGTAGTATTGTTGGTTCCTCTCTTGTTGGTTTCTTTTGTAGTGTTTGATGTTGATTCTAGGGCTTCTACTTCATGGCTTTCTTCTTCTTCTTCTTCTGCTTCTTTGCATGAAGGCTCTACAACTACTACTACTACTACTAGTAATAGTATCAAAGGTGAAGAGGAGCATGTGATATTTCACTTGGATTTAGTAGTGCAAGGAGGAGGTACTGATCAACAACAAAATTTCCTTAAAAAAAATCATGTATTGTTGATGATCAACTGCTCTCTCACATCCATCTCCTTTGCCTGCTCCCAGTCCCGCGCCACTGCCTGTAAGAGCCCTCTGCAACATTTTTCTCTTCTCTTTTATTTTTCATTTCTTGTGTGGTCATCATGGTTTTTTATATCACTTATTTTATTATATTTCTTTGCATGAAAAACACCTTAATTATATCTGGGACTTTCATTTCTGACACGCATTAATACAGATTCACACGAGAAAGAAATAATCATCTTTTTTTTCGTTTTTTAATTGTAATTTTTATGGTTCTTTTTTTAATGAACAAATCATATTTTTCATTAGTAATCTAGTTATTGTATTTTTTTCTTAATCTTTTCCATGTGATGGCTAAGTTTTAATTAATTAATTTAAATTGTATAAACGGTGCATGCAAAGGGTTGAACATCTTATTCAATTATATTACTCAACTTAGGATACAAGTTTAACAAAGCAAAAAACTTTGGATGGTTTGCTAGTAATTAATAACTCAACCATAATTATGAACATTTATAGTGAATCAATAAATACAAGTTTATGATATAACTTTTTATAAATTTAGGATCTCTCTACAATTAATTAAGGCTAACAACTACTTAACCTACAATATGTTGCCACATCATATGCATATGCATATGCATGCATCCATATGTGCGTGCATTTGCCATTTACATTTTTTTTAAATTTTATTTTCTAATTTTTATTTAGAGGAAGTAGTGTTTGAAGTATCTGAGGTCTTTCAACCACCACAAGTTATTCTAAGGCTGGACTCATGGGAGGGACAAATTAAGTTGAGGAAATGATTCTTGACTGCCAACATTTTTAATTTGAGCATTACACTCTATTCTAGCTTAATTTATTCTCCATTGAGAAGGGAGGTCACACTGGGGCTCCAAGTTATAATAAGTTTCCTCATGATGGGAAGTTGATTCTACATATAGATTATGGCAAGAGAGAGAGTTTTGAACGGTCCCTTAATTTTTGAACATAAAAAATAGCCTTTTGGTTCATATTGTTGTCCACCAGGGAGTTTTTCTTATTCTTTCTCCTTTTTTTTTTATTTTTTAGTAATGTATATGGGTATTTTTTTAACAATAGAAGGGAAGAGTCTAATGTTAGTCTCACGTTTTAGTGGCCCACTAACCTTTTATTTATTAATTGGATTCCATAAATAATAGCCTAACTGATATATAATGATTGCCCAAATATAAAGGTTATTTTTATTTAAATAACCGTATGGGAGATCAAGGGCCATGATGGGTGGTTTTCTCCCATACGGTTACTTGTTATTTTTGTGGACCCTCTTCTCTCCTCTATAATAGGCACATACACCCCTTATTGTTATGAAAACCATCACATTACAGATTTTGTGTAAGTGCATTTAGAGAGACAGAGAGAAGAAAGGAGACTACATTTAGGGTTTGTAGGAGATATTAGAAGGGACTTCATCAATCTTTCTAATGGCTTCAGGTATGTACAAATACATATATATACTTGTTCTTGAGGTGTATTGATTCTAGATCTATTGGGTGATTTCATCATCATGAAAGAATTTAAGTTTTATTTTAATATTTGGTATCAGAGCATGGTTTTGAATCTATTCATCTCAGAATGAAGATTATGGACAACTCCTGTTGAGATCAAACATTCATAAAATTAAGTTTTTGTCATGATTAACTGTTTCAAAAGGAAATTCAGATCATTCAACTGTAGAATTTTTTTTTTAAAGAGGATTTAGTAGCTTTTCTTCAAAATTCTATTAATATTCCACTAATTGTACAATCACTTGGATCAAAATTTGAATAACAGTCCCTAAATTGTTCTTTTTCTTAAAGTTTCAGAAAAGAAAATCAATTCATATTTTCCATCGTTTCTTCTTTATATTCTGTTTAAAGAATAAAATAAGCATTGTGTAAATTATGATTCTATTGTGTACATAGAATTAGTGTAGAGATGGCGTATGTTGATGTGTGCTAGAGAGGATGCATATACATGTTTTATTGTGTAGGAGGATAGATTTTAGTATGCCCTGTTTGTGTTCTGGCAGGGTGATTAGTCGACTAATCCCTGAGATTAGTCGACTAATCCCTGAGATTAGTCGACTAATGACTCTGCTAGTCGACTACACCCAGACCCCTAGTCGACTAACTTACCTCCCAGGAGTGCTGCAGCTCTCTGTATATTTCTGTTAGTCGACTTGACAATATTAGTAGTCGACTAACAGTATGCCTAGTCGACTTACCCTTTGCCATAGTCGACTAATAAGTGGACCTGGAGCTGTGTGCCTCTGTTTCTCTGTCAGTCGACTAGCCTTACCTTTATAGTCGACTTGCCTTGCCCCTAGTCGACTTGGACTTCCCTTGTAGTCGACTAACTCAACCTCCAGTCGACTAATCATCACCCCTAGTTGACTAGTGTCTGTCTGATTGTTATGTATAGACATCTGATGAATTGTAGACTTTTAGGGTCTCAAATGGTTATTGACTTGCATCCATATATATTAAGTCTTTGACTAATATTTATAGTAATTTGTGTATTCTTATTTTGAGTTCATGCTAATTGACTGTCATTGAATAAAATGTGCCAATCACATAAATGTATGTTACACATTTAATATTATTGTGTTAATAGTGATTGAATTGGTCAAGTGACAATATTGGTGAATTATAGAATAACTCAAATAAAAGGTTAGAGAATATTATTGGTTAGTTTTATATTCATACGGTTTAATGATTTAGTAGTTGCCAAAGTGACCTACATTAGTGAGCCTTATGAATATACAACTACATAAAAGACTTGTCAATAAGGGTGACATTAAAGTCAATAATATTCTCGGTGGCGGTTCTAGTTAGGAGATTGGGACTAACCCAAAGGAAAGTCTCTTTCAAATAATTACGAACCGGGTAGGGTAGTGTAATTTGTGCAACTTAGTGGTGTAGAATTGGATACCCAAAGGTAACATGACTTACTGTCTAAGTGGCATAAATTACATTAGACCTACATAGGTGATAAAAGGTCTCACCTGTAGAGTGAATGCTGGATATGCTTAGGTTTCGCCCAAAGGAGAAATCGAAGTGATATCAATAGTTCATCTTCATAAAATTTAATGTTCTTGTATTGACTCGAGGCCTTAATGTGAGCATTATTCTATTTTGTTTCAGTGAACGTTCCCACTTCCTTAAACTCTCATGCATCTAGCATTTCAGCCCTGAATGGTACGAACTTTTCTGAATGGTTTGAACATGTTCAATTCACGCTGGGTGTACTGGATCTTGATCTGGCTCTTCTAGTTGAGAAACCTGAGGAAGTCACTGTTGAAAGTACAACAGATCAGGTTAGCCATGCTAAAGCCTGGGAAAGGTCAAACAAACTCAGTCTTATGTTTATTAAAATGACCATTGCCAACAATATCAAAACTTCACTCCCTCAGACTGATAACGCTTCAGAACTCTTAACTGCTGTAAAAGACCGTTTTAAATCTGTTGATAAGTCATTGGCTGGCACTCTTATGGCTGAGTTAACTACCATGAAATATGATGGTAGTAGAGGAGTCCAAGAACATATCCTCAATATGACTGATAAAGCTGCAAAGTTAGGAATACTGGGAATGAAAGTAGATAAATCTTTCTTGGTACAGTTCATCCTCAACTCACTTCCTCCTCAATTCGGACCATTCAAGATTCACTATAATACTCATAAGGATAGGTGGAATTTGAATGAACTGACTAATATGTGCGTTCAAGAAGAAGTGAGACTGAGGCAAGAAAGACATCACTCGGTGTTGGCTGTAACTCAAGGAGCTATACATAAGAAAAGAAAGTATGGAAAAGGTAAGAGGTTTCCACCGAAGAAAGGGAATGAACCTGGGGAAAGTAGCCAAGGTCATGGAAAGAGTTTCACTGTCAAATGCTACTTTTGTGGCAGAAAAGGACATGTGAAGAAGGATTGCAACAAGAGAAAGGCTTGGTTCGAAAAGAAAGGTATGAATCTTTCTTTTGTATGTTATGAATCAAATCTTGCTGAAGTTCCTTCTAATACTTGGTGGATTGACTCTGGAGCCACAACTCACATAGCTAATTCAATGCAGGGATTCCTTACAACCAGGAAACCGAAGGAAAGTGAAAGATTTGTCTTTATGGGGAACCGTCTCAAAGTAGAGGTCGAGACTGTTGGAACTTATCGCCTACTCTTAGAGACGGGTCATCAGATGGATCTTGTAGACACTTTTTATGTACCTTTGATTTCTAGGAATTTAATGTCTTTATCCAAATTAGATGTTGCTGGATATTCAGTTTTATTTAGTTGTGGAAAACTCAATTTGATGTTTAATTCATTTTCGGTTGGACATGGAATTTTCTGTGATGGCTTATATAAATTTTCCTTGAATTATGAGTTTGCACAATCTCTTTTAACCCTGCATTCGAATGTTGGTTCTAAACGTGGCTTAATTGATGAAAAATCTTCTATCTTGTGCATAGACGACTGGGGCATGTCTCCAGGGATAGAATTGAAAGATTAGTGAAGAATGGGATTTTGATAACCTAGACTTCACTGATTTTGGATTGTGTGTGGATTGCATAAAAGGAAAGCAAACCAAACACACCAAGAAAGGTGCCACAAGAAGCAAAGAGCTTCTTGAGATTATTCATACAGACATTTGCGGACCACTCACTATTCCATGTTTTACGGGAGAAAGATACTTTATCACCTTTATAGACGATCTGTCTCGTTATGGTTATGTATATCTAATTCATGAAAAATCTCAGGCTATTGACATCCTTGAGGTGTTCATTACAGAAGTCGAGAGACAATTAGATAGAAAAGTTAAAATCATGAGATCAGACCGAGGTGGTGAGTATTATGGTAGATACGATGAGTCAGGACAGAATCCTGGCCCATTTGCCAAATTTCTAGAAAAGCATGACATTTGTGCTCAATACACAATGCCAGGTACACCTCAGCAGAATGGAGTTGCTGAAAGGCGAAACCGGACACTTATGGATATGGTTAGGAGCATGATGAGCTTCTCTAATGTACCTAATTCATTGTGGAGTGAAGCCTTAAAGATTGCTATGTATATCTTGAACAGGGTTCCTAGTAAGGCAGTCTCAACAACTCCTTTCGAGTTGTGGACTGGTAGGAAATCTAGTTTAAGGCATTTACATGTTTGGGGTTGTCCAGCAGAGGCAAGAATATATAATCCACATGAAAAGAAATTAGACTCCAGGACCATATCTGGATATTTCATTGGTTATCCAGATAAGTCTAAAGGGTACAAATTCTATTGTCCTAACCATAGTACCAGAATTGTTGAAACTGGTAATGCCAGATTCCTTGAGAATGGCGAAATTAGTGGAGTGATGAACCAAGAAAGGTGGATCTTGAGGTGATAAGGGTAAATATCCCAATACCCTTTCCTTCAAGAGAAATTGTTGTCCCTCAGCTTAATCATCAAGCTGAGTCATCAGAACAACATAATGAAAATGGTTCACCACTTCATGAGGATATCGCCATTGAAAATGTTGTAGAACCACCACAACCTGCAGCTTTGAGGAGATCTCAGAGGGAAAGAAGATCTGCCATTTCAGATGATTATGTGGTGTATCTACAGGAATCTAATTTCGATATTGGGATTAATAAAGATCCAGTTTCATTTTCACAAGCCATCGAAAGTAATGATTCTAGCAAATGGATTGATGCTATGAATGAGGAGTTGAAATCTATGGACCATAACAAAGTCTAGGATCTCGTCGAATTGCCTAGTAACTGTAAGAAAGTCGGGTGTAAATGGGTCTTTAAGACCAAGCGCGATGCCAAATGCAATATCGAACGATATAAGGCCAGACTTGTGGCTAAAGGTTTCACTCAGAAAGAAGGCATTGATTATAGAGAAACATTCTCTCCAGTATCAAAGAAGGACTCTTTTAGAATCATTATGGCCCTTGTAGCTCATTATGACTTAGAGTTACATCAAATGGATGTGAAAACAGCTTTTCTGAATGGAAATTTGGATGAGGAAATATACATGGAGCAACCTGAAGGGTTCGCAAAGAAAGGAAAAGAACACTTGGCTTGCAAATTAAAGAAATCCATCTACGGACTGAAATAAGCTTCCAGGCAATGGTATATAACGTTTAATGATACCATTACCTCATTCGGATTTAAAGAAAACACTGTTGATCAGTGTATATATCTGAAGATCAGTGGGAGCAAGTTTATCTTTTTGGTTCTGTATGTGGATGATATTTTGTTAGCCAGTAGTGATATTGGTTTACTGTATGAAACCAAAGACTATCTTACCAAGAACTTTAAGATGGTTGATATGGGTGAGGCAGCTTATGTCATTGGCATAGAGATCTTCAGGGATAGATCTCAGGATTGTTAGGACTGTCTCAGAAAGGTTATATCAATCGAGTCTTGAAAAGATTTCACATGGAACTTTATTCAGCCAGTTGTGCACCCATCATGAAGGGTGACAAATTAAGTGGGAGTCAGTGTCCTAGAAATGACTTAGAAAAGGAACAAATGCAGAAAATTCCATATGCGTCAGCAGTTGGGAGCTTGATGTATGCACAAACTTGTACCAAGCTAGATATCAGTTTTGCAGTTGGAATGTTAGGAAGATACCAGAGTAATCCAGGAATGGAGCATTGGAAATTGGCAAAGAAAGTGATGCGGTATCTTCAAGGGACGAAGGATCATATGCTCACATATAGGAGATCAGATCAGTTAGAAGTGATCGGTTATTCGGACTCAGATTTTGCTGGTTGCCCAGATAGTAGAAAGTCTACCTCAGGCTTTATATTCATGCTAGCTGGTGGGGCAATCTCGTGGAAGAGCGTAAAGCAGTCTATCACTGCTTCATCCACGATGGAGGCTGAGTTCGTAGCATGTTTCGAGGCCACAAGTCATGCATTATGGTTACGTAATTTCATCTCAGCACTTGGTGTAGTTGATTCTATTGCCAGGCCGCTGAAGATATTTTGTGATAATACAGCAGCCGTTTTCTTCTCTAAGAATGGAAAGTACTCTAGTGGTTCCAAACACATGGAACTTAAGTACTTAGTCGTTAAAGAAAGAGTTCAAAAACAACGAGTGTCAATTGAGAATTTAAGTACCACTCTAATGGTTGCTGATCCGTTGACCAAGGGATTGCCTCCAAAGACATTCAAAGAACATGTTATTAGAATGGGTCGTTTGAGTAATCTGTAATGTATGTTTTGATGGTTATGTAATTGACACTATTGCGCAATAAAAGTTTGTTTCTGTATTTCCTGTTATCCAACTATGTGTGCACATATTATGTATGGATGTTTGTTAAACAGGAAAAGTCTTGACAAGACAAATTACAGTGGTCGTTTCGGTTACAGACTCTATTAGTGAGGGTTATCAGTGTTGTGGTACGTAGAAGGGAGTATGACATAATTGTTGTATAACCGCTATGACTCACATTGGTGGTCCAAGCTAATTGCAGTATACAGTATCTCATTATTTGGGCTTATCAGTTATTATTTTCAAAATTCGTGATCACGTGTCAAAGTTTTCAGTATGGAATCCAACGGAGTCAAATGTATTTAAATGAGTTTTTTTTTTTTTTTTCTAAAGTTGTATCATAATCGGCTAGTGGTCCAAGTGGGAGAATGTTAGTCTCACGTTTTAGTGGCCCACTAACCTTTTATTTATTAATTGGATTCCATAAATAATAGCCTAACTGATATATAATGATTGCCCAAATATAAAGGTTATTTTTATTTAAATAACCGTATGGGAGATCAAGGGCCATGATGGGTGGTTTTCTCCCATACGGTTACTTGCTATTTTTGTGGACCCTCTTCTCTCCTCTATAATAGGCACATACACCCCTTATTGTTATGAAAACCATCACATTACAGATTTTGTGTAAGTGCATTTAGAGAGACAGAGAGAAGAAAGGAGACTACATTTAGGGTTTGTAGGATATATTAGAAGCGACTTCATCAATCTTTCTAATGGCTTCAGGTATGTACAAATATATATATATAATTGT
>JAVJIF010017223.1:0-64265 GCA_038442645.1 Agave tequilana | reverse complement strand
AGTTTGATTTATGGCTTCAAAAACAATTTCAAGTTCTATTTCCAACTTAGGTTATAGCCAACATGTTTTTGGAAATTTGTTTTTAGAAACCTTTAAGTTTTGGAAAAACTATTTTTGAGAAAAACAAGTTTTTATCAAGAGAAACTTTATCAAATTTTTTAACATGTAGGGTAGTGACATATGGTCATACTCCTATTTTTACAAGGTCCTAAACCCCAAACCAAAAGACCAAAACCAAAAGTCCCAGTTTTGGTTTCCTGCAGTTCTGATTTTTCAGAACTGACAGAGCCGGTCGACCGTACGGGTCGGCCGACGTACACGCTGTGCATGTGTGTACGTCGGCCGACCGCTCGGTCGAACGGAGCACTTACAGTGCTCTCTGTTTGTTCGGGTCGACCGGGACGGTCGACCGTAGTCCCCCAACGGTCAAAAATATGACCGTTGGCGGTCGACCGGCCCGGTCGACCGGCAGCTGTCAGAAGTTCTGACAGACTCCAACAGCTCTATTTTTTCTGACAGATTTTGTTGGGATCTCACCCCAACGAATCTCTCTTGTGTTTTACCCAGTTTTTCAACCCCTATAAATAGAGGGTCACTTCAACATGATAAGACAACAATTGCTAAACATTTTACAAGAGATTTTCATAAGATTTCAAGTCTTCATTTTAGAAAAGATTTCAAAGCCAAAATTCCATACACCATTTGAAGCCTATTCCTCTACTTCTCTCTAGTTTTTGCACTACACAATCCCAAAATTTCTACATCTACATATTGGTTATAGGATTATGCAAGTGAGCTATTTTGTGATTGTTGACACTTAAAAGAGACAAGATTCTCATTGGCCCGAACGATGTCTAAACTTGTTGACATTTACAAAAGACAAGGGACAGACGAGCTGAAAGACCAGTTTTCACCCACCTCCAAGGGACAGGGAAGCGGTTTGGACTCCACTGATCCAGCAAGCAGAACAGTGAACCCGGATTGTTTCTAAACAGACCTCAGCAGGTCTAAAATGCTAGCAATTTAGCATTACATTAGCCCAAGGAGATAGCCTCGTTTGAGAGGCTAGCATCATCCAGAGCATCGCCAGGAGCTAACTGATAGCTTCGCCGAAAACCCTCTTTTCGGACTTCGCTAGGAATTGCCTCTAGCTCCGCTATGAGCTTCAAAGCGGGCAGCTCCGCTATCAGCCTGCTATGGTCAACCTTTGACCAATCAAAATCCCTGATGAGATCGGATTCAATCTAATCAAATCCAATCAGGATTCAAATATGGCAGGTGATTGCCGCAATCTCTTGACTCTCTTGAAACGAGTAAGAGGATCAGGGAGAATCTCCTAACAATATGGAAAGGATCAAACAGATCAACCGACTTGCCATTTTCTAGCTCCGCAGAAGCTATCCTAGCCTCACAGTAAGGCTACTTTCCAGATTCAAACAGATTCGGTTCAATCTGTTTCCATATCTTCAAAGGGGACGATTATACCCTTGCTCTCCCTATAAATAGCCCGTCAGGGGCACAAAGGAGAGAGATCGATCAATCGAGAGAAATCAACAGAGAAGGAGAGATCGATCAACGGAGAGGAATCAAGGAGAGACGCATGCATACGGGAGGACTCCACAAGCAGAGACTTCTTCACAAGGCACCGCGTGCTCTCGAATTCAGAGACTTTTTAGAGAATTGCTTTCTCTAATCAGGGTGTTGATACCCTAACATCGTCCTTCTTCTCAAGGAATCTCCGGAACCAGGCGAGAAGAAATTCCTTATTGAAGGCGATTTTGAGAAGCAGCAAGAGGGTTCTACCAATCCTCTATTCTCTGATTCCCCGAACCAGGCGAGAAGGGAATCTCATCGCTCGCATCGTCAAAGGGACAAAGTGGTCGCGCGCTGACCAGACTCCTATCGGCACATTTTCCCAGAATCTCTGAGGAGATCTACTTGTAATCTTTGAGAATACTTGTAATTTAGCTCCTCAAACTTTTATTGTAAGTTTTTTTCCCTTTGCAAACATAATGGAAAACAAGATGGCGACTCCGCTGGGGACTGTATTCTCCTCTGCTGAGAATCAAGTGTCGCAATGCGACGAACAGACCTTCGGGTCTATCTCTGAATTCAGAAAAGCGGTGCAGCCAGATCTTCTCTGGCTAAATCTTCAAGCAAAGTCTCTGCGGAGACGGAAAAGGTTCTCGCAAACCTGCCGCAGTTCTCTGGCGCAAAAAGGAAACATGCCCGCAGCCCAGATCCTGCACTTCTGAGAACCTGGTCATCCAGATCGATCAAGGAAGATTTGAAGAAGTCCTCTCTGGGGGTGGCCTGATGCTTCGAGCACGGAAGCACAGGAAGGTCTTCATGGCCAAGGTTTCAAATCAGAAACCAGAGGCAGATCCTGCCAGCACCGCAGCCCGCTTGTGGCTATTCAGGTTCCTTGCGAACTAGCGTCCCCTATCAAGGCTGATATGGAAGCCTAAACAGGACGTCTTCAACCAAAGCTCCCGGAGTAGTCATGCCGAGACTGCGCCTCTCCCGCGAAGAAAAGGTAAGATGCCCATCTGCCCTGACGATGCTGCCAGCCATAAAGTCACGACGGCAATCATACCGTCATCTGAATCAAAGGCAGCAAGCAAAGCCTCCTGTTAGCCTCGCTCGCACAAGCGAAGCTATTGTACCACAACGAATTCACTGGGTTCGCAGCCGCAAGGCTAAGACCGCAGTGTTTATCTGAGGTTGATCCCCTTCGCAGCAGAATAGCGGGCAAAGCACCACAGCGTGCTCCGCTCCCCGATTCATCAGGCACTAAGCTCGCACCTGTCGGCGAAGCTAGCGCCAAAGTACTATTCAGTACTAATCCCTTCTGCAGGGATAAGAAGAACGGAGCATCATCCCTTGTACGCTCCATAAAGGCCTCTCCACGGGGTTGTTCAGGCTCTGTTGAGCCTAACCTGCGACAATTCTGGCGAACAAGCGGGAATTGGAGTCTCTCCAAACCACCTCCCCCTGTTGTCAAAAGCGGATGCGACTGTGACAATCCATTCAGCCCATTGTCAGCAATATCCAATCAAGGTGGCGCCTCCGCACCGTCAATCGGTGTTTGACCGGTTGTCCGCACATGCCATGAAGAGACATCATGAAAGGAGTGCTTCGCGAGGCCCAGCCTTCGCATCCGTCAACATGACCGGAAGAGGACGAGAGCGACACAGGGAAGGTCATATATCTGATGATACCCCTTTCGGCTCCCCAGATCCAGATTATAGCCCGGGCTTAGGTGAAGTCTTGGTGCGCGAAGAAGGTGTTTTCCGAAACACCAGATCCAGGGTAGCGATACCCTATAATTATGAACAGCCTTCTTCCTCAAAGGCCCTGATCTCGCCACAGTCCAGGCGATCACCCCCAATCATCTGATGGAGAAGAAGAAGACAGCGGGTATCCTCTTCAGCAATGATCAGTTCTGTGCGAACGGACAAAGCATCGGTTAATATGGCCGATAACGCCAATGACGACCTTCGTCAGCGTTTGGAAGCTCAGGAGCAGACCTCTAGAACTCAGCAAGAGGCCCTGGACAATATTCAACAGATGCTCGCTCAGCTCCTCAGCAACCGGAATGATGATACCGGGAGCAATCATGAGGAGGGACATCTCAGCAATGATCCGCCCAAGACGGAGAAATCTAAGGGAGGCTCTTCCCTGGATGCCGAAGTCCTTAAAGGCCTTCAAGCTCAAATCGCATCCCTAGCTCAGAGGGATGAATTAAAGAAGGTAGGGGCAGTCCGTCCTTATCCGCTGGAGTGGGATTCGGTGCCATATCCACCAAAGTTCAAACCACCAACGTTGCATACGTATGATGGTAAGAGCTCACCCAATCAGCACATCTACTATTTCCGGTCCCAGACCGGTAATGTTCTAAACAATGACGCCATCATGGCTAGGTTGTTCATCGGCACCTTGAAAGGGGTGGCATTCGACTGGTTCCGAAGCCTTCCTCAGGACTCTATCAATTCCTGGATCGACTTGGAAAACTCGGTTCCTCTCTCGCTTCTATGAGGATGATACCGAAGTGACCATGGACAAGCTCCTTTCCACTGTACAGAGGAAAGGCGAATCTGTCCGTGAATACATTGAGCGGTTCAGAAATCTATCTTTGATGTGCCCGGCAGGGATGCCATTACCCATGCTCTTACAGACATGCAGGCACAATTCTTGGATCTTGGATCAAGTAGAAGTCCGCATGGGGGCTGTCAAAGCCCATACTTGGAAGAATTGGTCGAACAAGCTTGAGATAGCCGAGAAATCGGCTAAGAAGTTCGAGCCATCCGCCCCTAGGAGCAAATGGGCCGCGGAACAATAAAGGGCGTAGCGATCTCCCGCAGTCTTCCCAAGCTAAAGGGAAGGAGATTATGTCCGTCGAGCTGACCGGGGACATGCAGTCAAAGGCAAGAAGAGCGGCGTCAACAGCCAAGAGCCCAAGTTTCCTCCGAAGCAGTACTCCTTCAGAGATGACCAGGTGGTCACGATATTCCATCTGCTCCACAAAGGAACAAAATGAAGCTACCGGATGCTCGGCGTCCCAATGAGATAGGGCGTACAAACGACCCTAAATACTACCCTCTACCACAGAATGATCCACCATCCTACTGACAAGTGCTATGTTCTCAAGGATAGAATTCAAGCTTTGGTCGACGCCGGAGTCCTCACATTGAAGACGGAACAGAAGAAAAAGTCACTGCCAATATGGTGACTCTTGAGTTCGGCACTGCCCAGAAGGTCACAGTTCCTGACGGGACCTATCCAGCCCCCACACCGCGGTTGGAAGTCAGGCATCCTCCAGCCATGACTCAATACAACAAGGGTCTCGTCCCTTTGACATTGGAGACAGGGGAAGTTATGTGGATACACCCTGACCTCGTCCAAGACGTACAGCGGACGTCGAAGGACTCCAGCAAAAAGGGCAAGTCCTGCAATGTCATCTCTGTCCTGCCAGATGATGGTAATCTTACTTCGGCTTCCCTCAGCGATTCAGAAGAAGAGAAGCATGCCTGTACAGCGCAGGCAGATGCACCTCAACAGGCAGGCACCCGGTCTGGAAAATCATACTTAAGGCAGTATGACAAGTCTACTGACGAGATACAACGGCAAACGACGTCAGTACCAATGCCGGCATCCACTCCAGTCCTGACCAAAGGGAAGGAGAAGCCTAAGGAAGTGCGGTTCGACCATGTGTTGAAGAAACCGCCAGGCCAAGGGTTAGCCACGCCCTTTCGCTTTGATATATTGGCCCATTTAGCCAATATCCCGGCTCGTATCACAATACACGAGCTCCTTCGTCTCTCTAAAGAGACAAGAGAGGCACTCAGAGATGCGCTGGCCGATTCGGAGTCCTTTCTGACATGCATGCCTGAGGTTCTTGGTGATGAGATGCAGCCTTCCTGCTCAGAGTGCCATCACGCACAATCCAAGGTGCCTGCTATTACCTTTACGGGGAAGATATGCTTCTCAAGGAAAACAAGCATGATCGACCTCTGTACTATACCGGATATATCGGTTCAACATGCATTGAAAGAGTACAAGTCGATCCGGGGTCTGCACTCAGCATCATCCCCAAAAGACTCCTCTATTTCCTCGGCATACCATTGTACAGGTTGTCCGCAACCACCACTACAATATATGGTTTCAATGCCTGGAGCTATGAAGACATGCCCGGACTTGATCCACAGGTCGCTATGCACCGTCTAAACATCAAGCCCGACATTAAGCCAGTCAAGCAGCAACAACGTCGGTTCCGCCCGAACATCATGGAGGCTATTGAAGCCGAAGTTCATAAGCTCATTGCTTGTGGCTTCATCCGGGAGGAACAACATCCAGATTGGGTGGCTAACATAGTCCCCGTCCTCAAGAAGAATGGAAAAATACGAATCTGCATCGACTACCGTGATCTCAATACGGCCTGTCCAAAGATGAATTCCCACTGCCGATCACCGATGTCATGATCGACAACACATGCGGATTCGAGAGGATGTCTTTCATGGACGGCTTCTCAGGGTACAACCAGATCAAGATGTATCCTGATGACGAGAAGCATACTCTTTCCGAACGCCATTGGGGTATACTGCTACACTGTAATGCCCTTCGGACTGAAGAACACCGGAGCAACCTACCAGCGGGCGATGAGCATGATCTTCCGCGACCATCTCCGAAAGACGGTGGAATGCTATGTTGACGACATTGCCGTCAAAAGCCGCAGCAAAAATTGAACATCTTTGCGATCTGAGAACGATGTTCGACATAATGCGGCTCATCAGCTGAAAATGAACCCGACAAAATCCTTCTTGGGAGTGTCCAGTGGCAAATTCCTTGGGTTCATTGTCACATCAAAAGGGATCTATCTGGACCCAGACAAAGTCAAAGCCATACAGGACATGCATTCACCGAGGAACCTCAAAGAGCTCGAGGCTTGCAAGGCAGATTAGCCTACATCAGAAGATTCATAGCAAATCTTTCGGGCCGTTGCCAGCCCTTTACCCGTCTCATGAAAAAGGGTACTGCCTTCATATGGGACCAAGCTTGTCAAGAAGCTTATGAAGACATTAAAAGGTATCTCACAAAACCTCCGGTCTTAGTGGCCCCTACATCAGGGAAACCATTCTTGCTTTATGTAAAAGCTCTGGACTATTCCCTCGGCGCCCTCCTCGCTCAAAAGGACGACAATGGCCACGAGCAGGCCATTTATTATCTGAGTAGGACTCTCATAGGAGCGGAATCTCGCTACAATCCTATTGAGAAAGAATGTTTAGCTCTCGTCTTCGCTGTCCAGAAGACGCGACATTATTTGGTTGGCCAAACCATACATGTCATCTCCAGGGTGAACCTTTTACGTCTTCTCATGACGAAGCCAGGGTCACTGAATTCAAGGTTGGCTAAATGGGCACTCCTGTTGTCTCAATACGACATGACCTTTACTCCTCAGAAGGCAGTTAAAGGCCAGGCCCTTGCAGAGTTCTTAGCTGCTCACCCAGTTCCAGAACGTTCAAAACTTCACGAAGACATCCCTGATGAGGTCTTCGAGTCTAATGCAACCTCAGCAGAGGAAGTGTGGCAGATGTTCTTTGACGGAGCATCGCGGATGGGCCCCAAAGGGAAAATTATTGCCGGGGTGGGGGTTGTGTTCATCTCCCCACAGGATCATATCCTTCCCAGAGCATTCTCCTTGACAGAATCATGCTCTAATAATGTAGCGGAATACAATGCTCTGCTCATCGGTCTCCAGCTCGCCCATGGAATGGGGGTACGCTACCTTGAAGCTTATGGCGATTCAAAGCTGATCATTAGCCAGGTAAAAGGCGAATATGAAGTCCGCCATGAGGACTTGGTGCCTTATTATCATACAGCCATCGAATTGGCTAGCTTATTTGAAGGCTTCTACATCGGGCATGTGTCCCGATCTCAAAATACCAAGGCGGATGCTCTCGCTGCATTAGCGACGACGCTAGCCTTACCGGCCGACACCGAGTATCACCTCACAGTCGCAACCCGGCATCTCGTATGCTCCAAGCATATGCTAAAGATTCAAGAGGTCCATAATATCTCCGTGGGTCTTGAGCCGAGGGATTGGCGCTTCCCTCTCATTGACTACGCTCTGCACGGTCTGCTTCCAGACGATCCCAAAGAAGCGGCGTCCATCAGACGAAGGTCGCTCCGTTTCTACTGTGATCCCACTTTGAAGACACTCTACCGTCGTTCATATGACGGTGTCCTCCTCCGTTGTCTCTCTCATTCAGAGGCACAGGAAGTGCTTAAAGAAGCACATGATGGCATTTGCGGAGCTCACCAGCCGGGTCCAAAGCTTAAAGACAGGCTGCACAGACTTGAGTACTACTGGCCGACCATGATGGCCGATGCCACCCAATATGCACGAAGGTGTAAGGCGTGCCAGGTCCATGCAGACTTCATACACCAACCTTCGGAGTTACTCCACCCTACTGTTGCTTCATGGCCATTTGAAGCATGGGGAGTCGATGTCGTAGGGCCAATCAGTCCCTCTTCGGCAAGAGGTCACCGGTTTATCCTGGCAATAACCGATTACTTCTCAAAATGGGCAGAGGCCACACCGTTGGCCGAAGTTAAAACCTCCAATCTGGTTAGCTTCATCAAACACCAGGTCATCCATCGATTTGGTGTACCCAGACGGATCATCCATGACAATGGTCCCCAGTTCGTAAGTCAAGGGTTCTATCGGTTCTGCGATAAATACCGAATTTAGAATATGGCTTCAACCGCCTACAATCCTGCCGCCAATGGCTTGGCAGAGGCATTTAACAAGACAATCATCAAGCTGCTCAAGAAGTTTGTCTCCTCGAACAAGCGAGATTGGGACGAAAAGCTCGGTGAATGCCTTTGGGCCTACCGGACTACGGTTCGGACACCGACAGGCAATACGCCTTTCTCCCTGGTATATGGGTGCGAAGCGGTCATCCCATTAGAAATCCAGGTGCCATCATTGCGAGTAGCCCTGACTACTAAAATGACATCAGAAGACAATGATCGCCTGCGTCTTCAAGAGCTCGAAGCCCTGGACGAGAAGCGGCTGCAAGCTCAGCAACACATCGAGCTATATCAGGCTCGGATGTCAAAAGCCTTCAATAAGAAGGTCAAGCAGAGAGTCTTCCACAAAGGAGACCTAGTCTTAGCCGTCAGACGACCGATGATTATGACGCACAAGACCAAAGGCAAATTTCAGCCTAAATGGGAAGGACCATTTGTGATAGAGACAGTCTATTCAAACGGAGCATACCGCCTTACGACTGCAGATGGCGACCTCCTCATGATGCCGATCAATGGCAAGTTCTTAAAAAAGTACTATCCTTAATCAAGGATCTTGCTCTCGATCAAGTTAACATTACACCTCTGATCGAGATCCGCGCGTCCGGAATGCGCACAAAGAGAGCCTCTCTCTTTCTCCAAGCATATCAAACCTGTTGATAGCTGGGGGTTTGCTTAAAATCCAAGGGACCTGCTCCCACTTGATTCCCTCTCCAGAATCACCTACCAATTCTCATCCATAGAATGGTAGGACCACATATATTCCGCTGTTATGTTAACATTAAACCTATGACAGCAATCCCCTCGTTTCTCCCCGAGATAACGAGACCTCCAAAATCACCTACCAATTCTCATCCATAGAATGGTAGGACCACATATATTCCGCTGTTATGTTAACATTAAACCTATGACAGCAATCCCCTCGTTTCTCCTCGAGATAACGAGACCTCCAAAATCACCTACCAATTCTCATCCATAGAATGGTAGGACTACATATATCCCGCTGTTATGTTAACATTAAACCTATGACAGCGATTCCCTCGTTTTCTCCCCGTGAAAACGAGACTATTCCCAAACTCCATTGCTATTGAGCTTAGTGGCGTCTCAATTGGTTACGTCATCGCGACCTCTGAACCAGTAGACGGCTAAGTCTCAATCCCGAGTCTTGTTGACATTTACAAAAGACAGGTCTCGATACTCGTTGACATTTACAAAAGACGAGTATCACCTATTTTGAAGCTTGGTGGCTTCTCAACCAGTTATGTCATTGCGACCTCTGAACTGGCAGATAGCCAAGTTTCATCTACCATTGAACTTAGTGGCGTCTCAATTGGTTACGTCATTGCGACCTCTGAACCAGCAGACAGCTAAGTCTCAATCCCGAGTCCTGTTGACATTTACAAAAGACAGGTCTCGATACTCGTTGACATTTACAAAAGACGAGTATCACCTATTTTGAAGCTTGGTGGCTTCTCAACCAGTTATGTCATTGCGACCTCTGAACTGGCAGATAGCCAAGTTTCATCTACCATTGAACTTAGCGGCGTTTCAATTGGTTACGTCATTGCGACCTCTGAACCAGCAGACAACTAAGTCTCAATCCCGAGTCCTGTTGACATTTACAAAAGACAGGTCTCGATACTCGTTGACATTTACAAAAGACGAGTATCACCTATTTTGAAGCTTGGTGGCTTCTCAACTAGTTATGTCATTGCGACCTCTGAACTGGCAGATAGCCAAGTTTCATCTACCATTGAACTTAGTGGCGTCTCAATTGGTTACGTCATTGCGACCTCTGAACCAGCAGACAGCTAAGTCTCAATCCCGCGTCCTGTTGACATTTACAAAAGACAGGTCTCGATACTCGTTGACATTTACAAAAGACGAGTATCACTCATTGTTGAGCTTGGTGGCTTCTCAACCAGTTATGTCATTGCGACCTCTGAACCGGCAGATAGCCAAGTCTCATCTACCATTGAGCTTAGCGGCGTCTCAATTGGTTACGTCATTGCGACCTCTGAACCAGCAGACAGCTAAGTCTCAATCTCGATGCTTGCTGACATTTACAAAAGGCAAGTATCTCCCCTTTTAGCCCCGCAATGGGCTAACCTCGAGACTGGCAACATCTCAATTGGTTATGTCATCGCGACCTCTGAACCAACAGACAGCCATGCCTCATTATCCAAACAAACAAAGACGACAAAAGAAAGAATTTTTATTAAATTCAAAAGGATGGGATACATGGAGGAGCCTATAGGCGTACATGATAAGATCGGATCCGATCTCCAAGCGAAGCTAGCCTCGTCCTCCTGTCATCAGTAGCCTGGGCCAGCGCCTGTGATCTTAGCTCAGCCTCATCGAAGTCCACCGCCTGAGCCAGATGAGCCTCGACCTCCGCCAAAGTCGCCCTCTGTGACGACTTCTGCGCCGCCAGTTCCTCACTTCGAGCCCTGAGCTGCTTAAGCCGCGCAGACTCTTCATGACGCATCTGTGTAGCCTTGGATAAGAGGAGATTTGCCTTCCGGATCATCTCTTCAGCCCTCTTAACCTTATCTTCAGCATCAAGAAGAGCACTGTTGGAAGCGTCAATTGCACTCCCAACCTCTGCCTCCTCTGTCTCCAAGGACCTCAAGTCAGTGGAGATAGCCTCAGCAGCCTCTTGAGCGGCGAGCTGAGCCTCGCGCCTCTGGGCGACAAGATGTGAGAGCCGTTCATCAGCCAAAGACGCTGCATCTGAACTATAGAGGCGGCGCCATTCCTCCACGTCCTTCTCAAGGTCGTCTACCAGGAGCTCTAAAGCAGCAGCTTGATGGTACCCCTCAAAGTCCCGGATACACTCAATGCCACGGGAGAGGACCATCTTCAGCTTCGAGAACGGCACAGGCGAGCCCTTCAAGACGAGACCGATAGTCTGCTCCAAGCTGTTATAGAAGCTGTCGACCAGATTACCGATGAAGTCATTCTCAGCTTCATCAACCCTTGAGACAACCTCGGAGCAGTTTACCATCCCAGTCGACAACGCCGCAGAAGAAGAAGCGGGAACATCGACAGCAGCAGGGCAAGCCAAGGCGACCTCGGCGGAGTCCTCAGCGACACCAGCACGCCAGCCACCGCGGAGGTAGGACTGGCAACCACCTCCTGAGCAACAGGCTCAACCACCAGCGTTGGAGAGGTAGGGCTCACAATCACCCTCAATGCCGTATTCGGCAAAACAGTCTGCACCTCACTCGTTGATGTAACTGGAAGTGAGGATACCTCCGGGACTGCCGCCCCTTCAACCTCAGGACCTTCCGCTGATTTGGGCTGATAAAAGGCAGGTCGCCATACAGCGCATCCAACACAGCAGCGTCTGCCCGGTCGAAGCGCTCATATCGCCCCTTGACCCTTCAGGGAAACCCGCCGCTTCTTTCGAAGCTGATGCACCTTGGGGACGAATACCTGCAACAAAACCAAGGTCAAAAAGGAGACGCAGCAAACAGGCGAGGACCAAGAGATCTTAGTCTTACCGAAGGCCGATGTCACCTCGTCAGCCGTATCAGAATCCAGGGGTCCCATCGGAAAGTTCTTACCAGACTCAACGCGGATAGCCGGCCCGCTCGCCGATTCCTCCGCAGACCACCCGATAGAGCTGGAGGCCATAGGACTTCCTTTAGAAGTCCCAGCGCCGACGGGCCAATGTCGGCCGCATCACCTCCAGATTCCTCCGAGCGAGTAAAGGAACCAGCTGCAGCTCCATAAGCAAATAGAGGATCATACTGGTCCCCTTGCTCCCATGCTCCTCAGCTCCTGCAACAAAAAGCAAATGATGAGTTATTTAAAGTGCGCTGAAGGCATATTATATGGAGGCCAATCTTACCAGTAGTCGGTTCAGCAACCGACGGCTCAGCCACTAATGGAGCAGCAGAAGGAGGCGCAGCAGAAGGCTCACCCTCTACCACGATGATAGGAGTCTGGCGACGGGGCCTCTTCGCCGACGACTTCCTACGGGATCCACTCCCACGCTTCCTTTTGAAGTGGACATCAGAGTCCTCTTCCTCCACTTCCTCCACATGTTGTGAGGGAGCTGTCCCCACTACACCAGATCCGGCTTCACGAGCATCAGCTTCATGGGCATCAACCCTCATCCCCGCCTCGAAGCAAGGGCTCCCCGCATCAGAAGCCCCGCTGTCATCTACAGCGATGAACTCCTCTATGCCAGGAACACGGACCCGTTTGCCCTCCATCCTATCGGAAGCCTTCTGTCTCATCCGATGAGAAATTAACTTCACACCCGAATGGTTGGCATTAAACCCAGCAGGTGTGGAGTTCGAAGCCGCATACCATTGGCAGAAACACAGGGTCGTCCAAAGGCCGGGATCCCTCAGCGGCGTGCGTAGCCACGCTCCAGTGTCATCCGCGGTAAAAAACCGCCAAGCACGAGCCCCATCAATGAGGCTCCCCATGAAAGCCAGGTCCGGATTGGGGTTGCCCACATACAACTGGTCATACCCAAATTGGCGGGCAAACCGGCTCGGGACGTAGGGCTCCAGGTAGCAGGTATTCCCACTCCTGTACAGCAAATGCGAGGGCCGGATACAGACCAGCCACTCGAAAACACCCCGACTCATGGGAGATCGACCTGATTCCACATCATGGAATTCCTCGTTGTATCCTGCACCCCGCAGGCGAGGAAAACAACGGAACAGGCTATAAGCGTCATAACGACGCACTAACTTACGGGCCTCAGCCACATAAGTTTTCTGCCACGAACGGCCTTCAAAGCGACGGAGAAGCGCCGTTTGAAACACCCTGCGGAGGGTCTTCCCAGCTCCAATCAAACTGGGACAGTGCAAGGCGAACCACGCCATTAAGTAGGTGTACGGTAAACCTACCCTAGGATTGGGTCCGTCACAAGGCAGGACGGCACCCTTCCCTCGCCTTGACGCCATTGGCCTGCAGAAAGCCTCCGTCAGTGCACGAAGGCCCCTCTGAATACAACACACCATGGCCGGGAGAAGACCCAGACGGTGGCCATGAACCAAGCGGACGGCAGGCAGCAGCACAGTCGGGTGGACGATGTCACCCGAAGAAGAAGGCACGACACATTTCTTTAAACCAGATGGTTAAGAAGCCGGCTAGCAACGCCTTGCTAGACATAGGCCGACGGGCCTGATGGTGAAAGCTCCGAAGAACATCACCCTTCCCAAGAGGACCATCATCTTCTGCCACGACGATGTCCTTTTCAGCATGCACCTCCATCCTTGCCAAGATGTCTTCTTCAGCAACTCCGCAATGAGCTGCCTCAGGTGCACTAGTCATATCCGGGAACAAGTAGTTCCCCCAGCTCTTCAAGCTCTTCGAGCTACCCTTGCCACCAGTATGGATGCTGGAGCAAATGTGCAAATGGCACATCAATTCCCGATATGTCTCGAGCAGAGCAGGCTCCTGCTTCTCCAGAATAGCCAACTCCGCTTCACAAGGAAAGTACTCTTCGTATGGAAGAGACCCGAAGGGCAAAGCAGAGATCTCCCGCATCTCATGCAGGGCCATGCCCAACTCACCGACTGGGGTGAAGAAAGTCCCCGAGGCCGGGCAATACAACTCGAGGATGGCGTAGAAGCACGCCACCTTCATCTCAATGCCATAGCAGGTCGCCCTGACGGCCTCATGGAGGTTTAACCTCTCTAAGTCCCCCTCAAAGTGGGTGAGGATATAGTTGGTCAACTCCGCCCACCACGATCTAGGAGGGTGGACCCAACCAGGAGTCCTGAAATCGGTGGCGGGGTAGTTCCCGTCAACTTCGCAGAACTGAGTGCCAAAGGTCGGCGCCGCAGCTGGGTTCTCTCCTACTGGAAGGTCCCGCGATACCTTCCCAGGGTATAGCCCCATTATGCTACGAGGAGGACCAGCCCTCGAATAGCCGGACTGGAATGTCAACCTCCCGACACTCACGGACTCGGCGTTTAGGCTCACGCCCCACGCCATCTTCCGAGCCTGAGTTGCGCTCGCGAAGGAAGACAAAGCAAAATGCCGCTTAGTGGACGGGAGATAGAATCTCTCGCCGTCCAACTGGAAGATCCACTGGCCTTCACCGGCCTGCAGCTGGCGATCGGGATCAGGTGCAGCATCCCCGAACATGAAGTCAGGCTTTCTGTAAGCCTGACGGTCGATATCTTCAAGCGGAGCCGTAGTCAAGATGCTCCGCATGGCCTGCGGACGACCCTCCTGGATGAGCGTATCCCGTACAAGGGAGCTCGGCTCGCTGAACAATGAAGCCTGCCCATAGAACTGCAAGCTGATGCTTCCGCCTGCTCGACTGGCTACACCGAACAGACTGTTCTGGAGGCCGGAGGCGTAATGTACTGCAAAAACAGAAATGAGCTATGATTAGTTCACCAATTAAGTGGATGCGAAAGCATAAAAATTCACTAAGGCATAGCCTCGCCCAGCAAGCAGGGCCTGCAAGGCGATAGCTTTGAAAAAGCTTCACTTCATGGATAAGACTGCATCTTTGCAGAAAATATCCAAAGCGCCAGCTTCGCTTAAAGCAGGAAGTGACATAGCCCTAAGGGCTGACGTCATCAAAGGGGCATAATGGTCAAAAGTCATCATGACTGAGAGGACTTATTCAAGTCCTTCTCCTCAAACAGTACGGAGATGGCCCAAGTTATGGCTTCGTGCGAAAGCCCAAAGAAGAACTGTTCAGTTCTTACTTCCCTGGTGCAAGCAAAATAGGGAAGTTGAAGGGAAACGAGTTCCCTGATAAGGACAGATCATATTTGATCGTCCTAATGGCCGAGTATCAGCTCCAAAAGATGGAGACCACTCTCTAATCAGACAGGAAAATTCCTTACCGGTGATCGGTCGCTCGATGACCAGAGGAGGAACGCCCTCCGCCGCAGAAGTCGCTACTTCTTTTCCCGCTCGTCTCTTGGGCGCCATGGAAGGAATGCAAGAGTGCTCAAAGTACTCTGAAGCAAAGGAGGAAGAAGAAGAGGAAGAGATAGAAAGTTCTCTAAAAATAAAGGGAGATCTTCCCATATTCAGCCCAATCGGGCTTTTATAGGCCAATCAGCGCCTGAAACGAGGCCTCGAAAAAAGGCCCATGCCGCCGTTTCGAATTAATTCGAAACAGCGCCCGAAGCGCCTTCCCGAGAAGCGCCGGTTCAACTCTACTAAGAGTTAATTTCGCACTAGTGCAAAAGTGCGGACTTCGCACAATCCTTCAAGGGCTTCGCTGAAAGGCCTACCTTAGCCCTCTAAAAAGCGTGCTGCTCGCGAGACATGCCAGTCTCGCGAAGATCATTCGAAGAAAGGACTATGTCCTTAGCTCCGCACACAGTTTAGCCCAGCAATGGCCAAACTCTCAGTGAAAGCAAGCAAAAATCAGATGATCAGACGATGAACTTTCATTGATTCAAAAGCAAGGGTACATTGATATTACATCAAAGTTGTGTTTCATACAAACACATTCAGTTGCCCAACAAGATCATTTGAGGCATACAAGCAGTTTTATCTGCTCCCAGGCCAGACCAACGGGACAGGAAGGGCCTTCCTCCTGCATAAGGCTGTAATCAGTGGTGCCACAAGGACACGGTCATTTTTCTCCACAAAATGGCAGGTCTTGCCAGGCCATTTTTGTTGAAGCCTGGCAATAAAGCTTATCGCCGCCAACACGTCAGATCACCTATAATGAGAACTAGTTTTGATGCCACGGATCTGACGGGTGTGAGGCCCGCTCCCCTGAAGTGGATCGTCCCCGACAAAGGCCACCAAAGTTGAAAGTCGGCAACGATGTCAGTGATCTCACTGATCACCTCCGACGAAGCGGCGGCCAGCCTCACCTCAGAACGAATCATCTCGGGTAAGAGGCTGCCAACAGCCCCTGGGACGCGCATTCGCTGCCCCGAATTGTTCCTCCTGCTTAAAAGTAAAGCTTCAACCGGGGAAGCATAAGGCAATTTTATGGCTTCTTCCATCAAGTCACCAGACTGGCAAGCATAGCTCACTGCAAGGCAAATTGGAGCAGGTTAACGGTCAAGCAAAAAAGAGCTGCGGCAAGGTAATCCAACTTCAGTCAAGGCAGAGGATAAGCCTCGCCTGCACGGCAACCATGGGCTGGTTCAGCAAACGCCAAGTCCTAGCCTCGCCTATACGGCAAAGTCAGACTGATCTTGTGAAGAACAGTCTCAACCTCACCAATATGGCAAGACTGGCTCAACTATTGAAGAAGCCAAGTCCCAAGTCCTGCCTGCGCAGCGGACTTAACAAGCAACGATCTTTCACTGATCAAGCCAAGATGATAGCTTCACAGAAAGCTATGATGAGATCCTTCTCTGCAGCAGCCAATTGCAAGATGAAGAACAAGGGAAGCTAATCCCTGAAGCGAGCTGCCAAAGCTAAATCAAGAGAGATGAGTTCCCTAAAAGCAGTGAAGTCTTTGAATGATCAAGACTTACTGGTCCTTGGCCGGTTAGACAACCAGAGCGGGTTTTCCCACTAATTCAGAGATCTGAGTATCTCTCACAACCAAGAGAAGAGAAGAAAGGCAAGGCATTTCTCTTCAGAGGACCTCAAGTGTCCTATTTATAGGCCCCATGGCCTGAGTGCGATCACCTCAAGCGTGGAAGCACGAGCGCATTCAAGGCATTTACTGCGCCTTGATGGAAGGGACGATTTTCCCTTGGAACCGTGCAAAGGGAGAAAACGTCTCCCTCATAAAAGGCACTTATGGCGCCTTGAATAAAGGGAATATCCTCCCTTGGAAACGTGCAAATCGGAGAACATCTCTCTCGATTGGCGCGAAAGAAGGAATGATCCTCCTCGTAACCGCCCCACGGCAGTTGGCTTTGAAAAGGCAACAGGAGTTCCAAAGCGAACTTATTTCTTGGAAGCCCAGATACTGAGCTACCCCGACGCGAAGCTACTCGCGAACCAGTGCAATTCTTCGGCGAATTCATCCCAAAGCAGGATTGAAGGCGAAGCTGAACTCAACCATCATGGCGACGTTCATACTCCACATACCATCACAGTAGTTCAAAGTGTTTCAAAGTCTGAGCTATTGCAGACTCTCGAAAACTTTGAAGGGGTTCTTGTTGACACTTAAAAAAGACAAGATTCTCATTGGCCCGAACGATGTCTAAACTTGTTGACATTTACAAAAGACAAGGGACAGACGAGCTGAAGACCAGTTTTCACCCACCTCCAAGGGACAGGGAAGCGGTTTGGACTCCACTGATCCAGCAAGCAGAACAGTGAACCCGGATTGTTTCTAAACAGACCTCAGCAGGTCTAAAATGCTAGCATTTAGCATTACATTAGCCCAAGGAGATAGCCTCGTTTGAGAGGCTAGCATCATCCAGAGCATCGCCAGGAAGCTAACTGATAGCTTCGCCGAAAACCCTCTTTTCGGACTTCGCTAGGAATTGCCTCTAGCTCCGCTATGAGCTTCAAAGCGGGCAGCTCGCTATCAGCCTGCTATGGTCAACCTTTGACCAATCAAAATCCCCTGATGAGATCGGATTCAATCTAATCAAATCCAATCAGGATTCAAATATGGCAGGTGATTGCCGCAATCTCTTGACTCTCTTGAAACGAGTAAGAGGATCAGGGAGAATCTCCTAACAATATGGAAAGGATCAAAACAGATCACCGACTTGCCATTTTCTAGCTCCGCAGAAGCTATCCTAGCCTCACAGTAAGGCTACTTTCCAGATTCAAACAGATTCGGTTCAATCTGTTTCCATATCTTCAAAGGGGACGATTATACCCTTGCTCTCCCTATAAATAGCCCGTCAGGGGCACAAAGGAGAGAGATCGATCAATCGAGAGAAATCAACAGAGAAGGAGAGATCAATCAACGGAGAGGAATCAAGGAGAGACGCATGCATACGGGAGGACTCCACAAGCAGAGGCTTCTTCACAAGGCACCGCGTGCTCTCGAATTCAGAGACTTTTTAGAGAATTGCTTTCTCTAATCAGGGTGTTGATACCCTAACATCGTCCTTCTTCTCAAGGAATCTCCGGAACCAGGCGAGAAGGAATTCCTTATTGAAGGCGATTTTGAGAAGCAGCAAGAGGGTTCTACCAATCTTCTATTCTCTGATTCCCCGAACCAGGCGAGAAGGGAATCTCATCGCTCGCATCGTCAAAGGGACAAAGTGGTCGCGCGCTGACCAGACTCCTATCGGCACATTTTCCCAGAATCTCTGAGGAGATCTACTTGTAATCTTTTGAGAATACTTGTAATTTAGCTCCTCAAACTTTTATTGTAAGTTTTTCCCCTTTGCAAACATAATGGAAAACAGTGATCAAGTGTGATCATTTTCTTCTTGAGCGAAGTTGTAGAGGCATCGGCCTCAAGGCGAGCTAGTGTGCTCGGGTGGTGTTGCGGCATCACAAGTGAACGGACAAGTGTGTCCTTGTATTGGTGATCCAGTGGGATCTTCAATAGTGGAAATCCTTCAAGTGTGAAGGCGGGGACGGCTCGAACCTCGGAAACATATCTGCGTGTTTGCGTTTGCTCAAATCTCTCTAAACTCTAAACTCTTTAATTCTTGCACTATTGATTGCTTCATTTATTGCAAGTCTTTTATTTGAACTAATTGTGATAGTTGAATTTTAAATTCCGCATTTGTGCCATTTACATATAGCCATCACCTATTCACCCCCCTCTAGGTGATTTCAATTGGTATCAGAGCCTAACCCTACAATTTGGTTTAACCACCTTAGGGAGATCCTTGCTATTTGGCTATATTATTTGCATTTTTCATTTTTTGTGCTTTATATTACTCATCCATGGCATCACTTGACTTTTCTAGCATCAAGTCCCCACCTAAGTTTGATGGCTTGAACTTCCCTATTTGGAAGGTCAAGATGAACCTATTTCTAAAGTCCCTAGGTGTTAGAGTAGCTAGGGCCATCACTAGAGAATTTGTTGAACCCCTCACCGATGAGAGTTCATGGTCCGAGGACACCACCAAGGACTATGAGGCAAATGCTAGAGCCCAATATGCCTTGACCCAAGCTCTAAATGAGGATGACCTAGCACGTATCATTAATTGCAAATCCGCATTTGAAGTTTGGAATATTTTAATTGTGACTCATGAAGGAACGTCACAAGTCAAAAGATCTAAGATTGACTTGCTACGTTCTCAATATGAGAATTTTTACATGTTTGATAATGAGAGCATTGATGACATGCTCACGCATTTCACCAAGATCACTAATGCCTTATCTTCTCTAGGTGACGCAATCGATAATGACCAAAAGATTCGGAAGGTCATTCGGGCTCTTCCCAAATCTTGGGAAGTAAAGGCAACTACCCTCAAGGAGCTCAACGATCGGGAGGAGATGGACTTCTCCGGCTTCATCGGTAATCTCAAAACCCATGAGATGGAGATGAAGGTAAGAGAAGAAAGGAAGGCACCCAAGAAGAAAACAATCGCCTTCTGTTGACTGAGATTTCCTGCACGCAAAATGTAGTATTTTAGTTTTAAAAATAGGATGTGCAAGTTCTCAATTCTAATCCGCAATAGCAAGGCTATGCGGGTCGTGATCCTCAGGGAGGGACTGCGATGGAAGCGTTAAGCAAGTTTCTCTAAAGTTTTTATTTTTATTAGTTAAATTAGAAAGGAAGTGGTATTTACAATGGGTCGGCAAATAAAGAATTGGGAGAAGTTGTGATTTAATCTACAAAAAGAAAAGAAAAGAAAAAGAAAACTTACCTCTTCAGTCTGCTTACCGTTTGAACCGTTGCGATGATTTACCTTTTCTTGGAAGGCGTACAAGCATGGCATATAGGATCGTCCGCCTTCTTAACTATGGAATAAAAAGCAACTATGAAGACCTGTTCATCGCCATAGGCCATCAAGGTTCCTTCTTCGGCTAGGTATTCTCGGAGCAGTTGGATCTCATGGTGGGCAAGACATTAGAGAAAGAAACAATGTCATAAAAAATAGAAGAACGATGATAGAACAAAGATAGAGACACAATAAAACAAGAATAGAATAAAAAGAACAAAAACAAGCTTTGATTTGACTATTAAACAATGGTGGAAAATTACAACTTACACCGGCTGTCACCATCAGTACAAGTGGATCCCTTCCTCCATGAATACATCATCTCCTCTCAGCTTTCACAAAAAGAAAATAAAAATTTACAATGGAAGAAATAAAATCTAAACTACAAGAAAACCTAAAAACCCTAACTTTTGGCCCTCTGCTGGACGCTGGACGACTCTGTACGTTGCACTGCAGGGGGTATTTATAGCTTCAGAAGGGAGAAGAGTCCTGGATAAAGTCGCCCACGAAATCTGGTAGTCTGCTTCATCCAAAATGCCGCAAAAACCTGGTCTTTGCCGCAATTTTGCGGCAATACTGGCTCTGCTGGCCACGCGCTTTGGCGCGTGGCCTCTCCTGATCCGTTCATCTGGGCGTTTACTTCTGGAAATGTGATCCTGACTCTTCATCTTGGGATTTCGAGATAACTTAGAAATCAAGTTACCTAGATCTTGAATTCTCCCAATCTCTTTTAAACGAATTTCCTTATCTCTGCATCTTATCTTTGTCTTTCATCCTCATCTGCAAGTGTTTAGGGTTGGGTAGAATTCTATCCTTCCCTCATCTTTAATAATTGCAACTTTAGCCCTTGTGTATTTGCACTTTGACAATTGATATTTGCACTTTTGCACTTGGGCTTTAAATGTGGGCTTTTGGGCTCTTTTTAGGCTTTCATTCTTTCTTTTTATTATTTCAAGGCCTGCACACAATAAATAATAAAATATTAATAATTGTGCAGAATTAAATGAATAAATATGAAAATGTGATGGTAAATGTAATGATAAAATGCACTTTTGACTACCAATCACACCCCCACACTTATCTTTTTGCTCGTCCTCGAGTAAAAACAAAGAAAAAAAAAAGTTAATCTAACCTAACTCACTTTCGTAGGAATCACGGTTGCACTTAGCGCGTGCAACAAGCCGTTAAACCTCTAGGTTACCCTAGAGGACGAGTGTTGTCTCGTGAGGGTTTTCAGCGGATTACACCCACAAAATCCATAAAAAGAAAAATATTTGAATTATATTTGAAGAGACTAAGTAGTCTATAAGTTTTAGGATCCTCACTTTTATTCATTCTTCAAACTTAGTCTTTATGAAGTTAATTGTTTTCCATTTTAGGTAAGAATTAAAATTGAATTTCTAATATAGTCTTTTTCGTTACCAAAAATCATATGCATCCTTATGAATTTTTACTAGGAATTCCTTAACTTGGACTTTCATGCCTCTTTATTTGTTTAATTTTTTTTTATTATGTATAACGCATCTAATTTTCTTCCGTATAAGCATTAAGGCTTCTTGAGGCCCTAATACCTAACTACTTGATTATTAGATGTGTTAATAAATTTTTTTTAAGCATGTATAACTCATTTAATTTTCTTTTGTGTAAGTATCAAGGCTTCTTGAGGCCCTCATACCTAACTAATTGACTATTAGATGTGTTAATACATATATCATATTTCTTAGTTTTATTAGGCTTTCTAATCCACCCATGTAGCGAACTTAAAGTCGATGACTCCCAAACCGGTTGGCTTTAGGGCACCAGGTGAGAAAACACCCTGCGGACTCAAATTTGAGTGAACTAGGCCCCAAAACTAAGGACTTTATTTTATTTACTCACCTTTAGGCATGAATACTTATGCTTCTTGAGGCACATGTATCCAGCTTAATTAGTGATTTTCTTTTTCTTTTTTTTTATATATATGAGGCACAAAGGTCTTTGTCTTAGAATCCTAGATATGCATTAGGTATGCACATTTCATTAAGGTAAAAATTAAGACTAACTACTTATTCAATTTCTCCTCCTATACCTAAAAATTCAACAATTTATTTATTTTGACTAAGTTTTTAGAAATCCTAATCATGATTTTCCTAATTCTTAAGATTAACTGATGGGGAGATTCTGTCTCCTCGTTTTAAATTAACCGCAAGCGCACGGTCGTTCGATGTAGCATTTGAGGGTCGGTCCACAGGGACAGGTGGTTCTTTTGGTTATGACACTTCTACACAAATGAATCAAAAGATTTATGGATTGTGAGTGAATTATGTGAACTAATTATAGTAAAAGAAAGGTCAAGCACCTAGGATCGAATCCCCTAAACTAGCATCAAGCGGACAATTTGATCTCCATATCAGTTTGTATTACACACCAAATCCCTATGTCTAAGAGGCACATTAATTTTGAACACTAGATTTAAGCACGAGCTATTATCCAGTTACATAGTCCATCAAAGATAAATTAACTAAATTAAACAAATAACATGACGGCAATAAAGCTCTAAGCATGAACCATTAACCCCCGATACATAGCCTGTCAAAAATCCAGTTATTCTATAAATTAATTCCTAAAAGTCATAGATGAATTGGTGTGCATACGTCATAAATAGGAGAACGACTCGATCCACAAGAGTTAAGCCTAGGTTCATCTCCCCTAAGCGCTTGCAACAAATTAGCTACTCATGATTAAATTAACAATAAACTGAACTAATGTAATTAGTTTAAGAGTATCTGAGTTTACTTAAAAGTTTACTGAAAACTATTAAACTACTGAAAGTATAAAAAGGAAACAAAATTAAAATAAAAAGAAAATTTTATTACCTGCGGGGCCTGCACCTGAAGGAGGAGGGGGGCGCCTGCGGGCTTTCTCTTGCACTGGTCCACTCACAAGGCTTGCAGCAGCCTGCTTCACAATCTGGGCAGCAAGGGTGCCGCCACTTGCTCCAATCAAGAGGCGCCACTTGTTGGTGCCCTTTTGCCTAACCTCTCCCGGTCCTGTGCGCAGAGAGAGAGGCACTAGGCAAGTGCCTCTCTGTTAGCCTTTTTCCTTTTTTTTTCTTTCTTTTTTTTGATGCTTGGGCGCACAGCGCCTCTTCTTCTCTTTTCTTTTTTTTCCTGATCTATGCGCCTTGCAGGAGGGCGCCCCTCTTCTTTTTCTTTTTCTTTTTTTTTTTTTTTCAATGAAAAGAGAACTGTTGTGATGTAGGGAGGAATAGAAATATGCTTTTGATGATGGAGGAGATGAATCAATCAAGATCAAAGAAGAAGAAAATAGCAATATTGAGAGAAAAAAATTCGAAGCTTCAAATTCTCAGATCTAAAAAAAATTGTACGTACCAACTAAAAGAAGCCTCCACCTCAAAACCCTAGCCTTGGCTATTTATAGGCTTAGGGTTTTGATTATTTTACATAAAAATCCAAAACTGTTACAAAATTACAAGGAGAACTATTACATTAAATTTTGCACTTTTACATCTCTGTCCACTTTGCGTTTAAGCCCCTGACTTTTGCAAAATTACGTTTTCACACCAACTGGCCTCGAACTCTTTTGATGTCAGTCTTAGGCGTAGTAGAGCGATCCCGTCAGCGTCAAGCCTCCTATCTCGCCTTCAACTCCTTTTAATGCGCCTTACGGTCTGAAAGAGTCTTTTGTGGTCCAGTCTTCTCCTAATAACTTTGTCTGCAAAATAGACTAAAAATACCCGAGTAGCATTATTTATATACAAATGATAGATAAATATGAGCATACAATATGTAACAAAATCGTGCTGATCAAATACCCCCACACCTATCTTTTGCTAGTCCTCGAGCAAAACTAATAAGACGAAAAAGAAAAGCTAAGCTACTCTAACTCACTTTCGTAGGAATCACGATTGCACTTAGCACGTGCAACAAGCCGTTAAACCCTAGGTTACCCTAGAGGACGAGTGTTGTCTCGTGAGGGTTTTCAGTGGATTACACCCACAAAATCCAAGAATGTTAGAGATTAAGAAATAAATAAAAGTAAAATAAGGATAACCGAAAATCAAGAAAAGAAGAACAAATCAAAATTTTTTTCTTTTTTTTTTTTTTTTTTTTGTGGTAACTAGTTAGTAAGATCATCAGTTCCCATGAGTTTCATTTTCAAGTAAAATCTCAATTCCAGAAATCATATTGGCTATAAAATAAGGTCTCAAATCCAAAACTTTACACCACCTGTCCTAAGTTTCAGATCCTATGTACCCCGTGATAGTGATGTAGTTCTTAAGCTTGGGAATATTTAATTACAACTTTCATATTTTTTTTCTTTCCTTTTTTTTTTTTTAACTATCTTTCGCGTAAATACCGAGGCTTCCTGAGGCCAAGGTACCTAGCTAATTGATAATCAAAATTATTATATTTTTATAGTGTCTTGTCCTATTAGGCTTTCTCAGCTACCCATGTAGCGAGCTTTGGGCCAATGCTCCCAAACCAGATGGTCTTAGGGCAATAAGTGTAGAAACACTCCTACGGACTTAATTACTCAAGCAACTGAGGCCACAAGACAAGACTTATTAATATCTATTTTATTATATAATAAATATTTTTTTTTTCACAAATTTTTTTTTTTTTTTTTTTTTAAAGTTGTAATCAATATCCCAAGCCTATGAACTTAAAAGTGTAAGTGTTATTGGGTACATAATCACTTAGACTAAGTTTAGATGGTATGTCCGTTTTAGATTCTAATCTTTATTTTAAGACTTTATGATTCTTTCATTTTGATCTTACCCTTAAAATCCACTCATGGATACTAAATCACTCACATACTAGCTAATCATTTTCAGAAAATTTTCAAATTTTTCACATTTTTTTTTTTTTTGAGACTCTAAAGTGAAAAAAGAAATAAAGTGAAAACCCTAAAACTAAAACAAAACCAAAAAGACTCTAAAAACAAAAGAAATATGAATCTCCCCCCCACACCTAAACTGTGCCATGTCCTCATGCATACTTGAATACAGAGATAGAATGAATATGGCATGTAATTTACACATCCAAAATGTGCACACAATCATGATGACCATACATTCTAAGCATACAAAAGATATACAAATAAAACAGTATGCTAGAATTAGAAATACTCACAGTGCACTAGGAGATCAAGTTGTCGAATCCATGAAAATTCTCCATGTGTGTGGTGGATGCCTCCTTGCTTATCCTGTATTACTTGTAATAAACTCGGCACAAAGGTTAGAGAGAGAGAGAAAAGAAAAAAATAAATAAATAAATAAATAAATAAAAATAAAAGACTCTAAACACTACTGACTCCTTAAGGTTATTCGAAATCCTAAAACAAGTGGATAAGGATGAAGCAAGTTATAGTGAAAATGTACCAACCTTCACTTGAGCTACCTTGATTGGCAATTGGAGGTTCCTGGTCAGGTTCATCATTCGGGGTTGGTAGCAGGAATCTCAAGGCTCGTTCTAACTCATCTCTGCTTCCCGTGTGTGATGGCAGTGCAAGGTTGTGCAACCCCACAAAATTCTCATGCATTGGCACATGTGGACAGAGCCTGTGTTGCCAATTATGAATACCCAGACGAAATTCTGTGTCGGTAGCAATTGGTTGCATGATTCGGTTAACATACTCATTCACCGACTCTCCTTCGTCAAAACCAAATTCCAAAAATGGCGAGTTGTAGTCCAGAAAATCATTCTCGTCTTCCCACAGGCCGTGGTCTATATCTGGGTCTGCCATGTTCTAACTCTTCCCACTTGCTTTGTTAGTGTCTAAAATAAGGAATCAGAAAGTTAGATTTTTTTTTTTTTTTTTTATATTTTTTTTTTATAATACATAAAATTACAGACTCAATGTGTGAACAGCTCATCCAGTATATTGGGGGTCATGAAGATTCATAACCTCCTCATTATCGCTCACAGGTATTTCGAAGAACGGCTTTAAACGTTGCCCATTAACCTTGAAAACTGCACCGTTTTTCGGATCTTCTATTTCCACTGCCCCATGCGGAAATACCACACGCACCATGAATGGTCCCGTCCATCTGGATCTCAACTTACCAGGAAATAAATGCAACTTAGAATCATATAATAGGACTTTCTGACCAGGTGTAAATGTCTTTCGCAAAATTGCTCTGTCATGGAACACCTTTGTCTTTTCCTTATAGATTCTGGCGTTTTCGTACGCTTCATTCCTGATTTCTGCCAACTCGTTGAGTTGAAGCTTTCTATGTGCGCCGGCCATGTCAAGATCAAAATTGAGCTGCTTTATGGCCCACATGGCTCTATGCTCCATTTCTACTGGTAAATGGCAGGCTTTCCCAAAAATAAGCCGATATGGAGACATTCCAAGATTGGTTTTAAAAGCAGTTCGATACGCCCACAGAGCATCTGCTAATTTTAACGACCAATCTTTGCGATTCAAATTTACTGTTTTCTCCAGAATCTGCTTGATTTGCCTGTTGCTCACTTCCACTTGACCGCTCGTTTGTGGATGGTAAGGAGTTGACAGTTTATGGGTAATTGAGTACTTTCTCATTAGAGCCTCAAAAGAACGGTTACAGAAGTGGGTACCATTGTCACTGATAATTGCACGTGGCGCGCCAAATCAAGAAAAAATATTCTCTTTTAAAAATTTGACAACAACCTTGTTGTCATTGGTCCTGCTTGCCACAGCTTCTACCCATTTGGACATATAATCAACAGCAACCAGAATGTACAGATTTCCAAATGAGTTTGGGAATGGTCCCATGAAGTCAATTCCCCACACATCGAATATTTCGACCGTTAATATTGGGTGTAACGGCATCATGTTCCTCCTTGTGATCTTGCCCACATGTTGACAACGAGTGCAACATTTGCAGAACTCGTGAGCGTCCTTAAAAAGGGTGGGCCAATAAAAACCACACTGCAGGACCTTTTCTGCAGTCTTCTTCGCTCCGAAATGCCCCCCACAAGCTTGGTCATGGCAGAATGACAAGATACTTTTGTGTTCTTCTTCGGGGACACATCTCCTAAAGATCTGATCAGGACAGTACTTCCACAGATATGGATCATCCCAATAGAAGTATTTCAATTGAGAGTGAAATTTATATTTGTATTGTCTTGACCATTCTTCAGGTGTTTTCCTGGTCACAAGGAAGTTGACAATATCAGCGAACCAGGGCTCTCTTATCATAGCAAACAGTTGCTCATCAGGAAAGTGCTCGTTTATGGGTACATTAGAGGATGGAGCGTTTGGTAGACGGGACATATGATCAGCCACCAGATTATCAGTCCCCTTTTTGTCTTTAATTTGCAGATCAAATTCCTGAAGTAGCAAAACCCACCTAATCAGTCGTGCCTTCGCGTCTTTCTTTGTCAGCAAGTATTTTAGAGCAGCGTGATCAGTGTAAACAATGATTTCTGAGCCAATCAAGTAAGACCTAAACTTTTCAAGCGCAAAGACTACGGCTAAGAATTCTTTCTCAGTTGTAGAGTAGTTGAGTTGCGCATCGTTCAGTGTCCTACTGGCGTAATAGATCACATGAGGCTGCTTGTTAATCCGCTGCCCGAGGACTGCACCAATCGCGTAATCAGACGCGTCACACATTAGCTCAAAGGGTTGGCTCCAATCTGGTGCATGAATTATAGGGGCTGAAATTAGCTCCTTCTTTAAGATCTCAAATGCCTCAAGGCATTCTGGGGAGAAAACAAATGGAACGTCCTTGGCGAGTAGGCTGGTTAATGGGCGAGCAATCTTGCTGAAGTTTTGTATAAATCGTCGATAAAAACCAGCATGTCCCAGGAATGATCTGATATCCTTAACTGATTTAGGAGGTGGGAGATGAGCTATCAAATCCACTTTCGCTTTGTCCACCTCTATCCCTTTCTTTGAGATTACATGACCCAGAACAATGCCTTGTTGGACCATAAAATGACACTTCTCCCAATTCAGTGTCAGATTCTTTTCTTTGCATCGAGCAAGAACTAGGTTGAGATGGTGAAGGCATTCTGAGAAGGAATCTCCAAATATTGAAAAATCATCCATAAATACCTCGAGGAATCTTTCCACCATGTCGGAAAAAATGCTGAGCATACATCGTTGGAATGTTGCAGGTGCGTTGCACAACCCAAAGGGCATGCGTCTGTATGCAAAAGTTCCAAACGGACATGTGAATGTAGTCTTCTCCTGATCCTCAGGAGCTATTGGGATCTGATTATAACCAGAGTACCCATCGAGAAAGCAATAATATTCATGTCCGGCTAGACGTTCCAACATCTGGTCAATGAACGGTAAAGGAAAATGATCCTTTCTTGTCTCCGCATTGAGCTTTCTGTAATCAATACACACTCGCCATCCTGTCTGAATTCGAGTAGGTATAAGCTCATCATCATCGTTCTTGACCACAGTGATTCCCGACTTCTTCGGCACCACTTGCACAGGACTCACCCACGAGCTGTCAGAGATTGGATAAATGATTCCATTATCGAGGCATTTCAAAATATCTTTTCTTACTGCCTCCTTCATTACAGGATTCATCCTGCGTTGGGAGTCTCTTCTGGGTTTGGCATCTTCAATTAAGTGGATCCGATGCTGAACAATAGTTGGACTGATCCCTTTTATATCAGCCATTGTCCACCCTATAACTTCCTTGTTCTCCTTCAATACAGACAAGAGTGATTCCTCTTGGTTCTTACTCAGATTGGAAGCTATTACGACTGGAAGCTTTTCGTCCTCACCCAAATAGGCATATTTTAATGTGTCGGGAAGAGGTTTTAGCTCTAAGTTAGGTGGCTCCTCCACCGATGGTCGAAGTGGTGCTCGAATTCCCTCATCAAGTGATTCATAAAGAGGCTCCCAGTGCGTTGCACACACTTGATCAGCTCGTACGAACGCTTCATCATCTTCAAAATGTTCCATTTCGTCCGGCTCTGACTCTTGGTCAAGATGCTCGATGTCTGATCCTTCATCTTCAAAATGTTCACTTGATATCCCTTGAATCATGTTGACATCGAAAGGTTGATCAGAGTGATCGCATGGTTGCTTTCCAAGATTAAAAATATTGAGATCAATAGTCATGTTCCCAAAGGTGAGTTTCATTAACCCACTGCGACAATTGATCAAAGCATTTGATGTTGCCAAGAAAGGTCGGCCAAGAATCACAGGAATTTGTCCTCTCGGGTTTTCCACCGGTGCAGTTTCAAGGACAACAAAATCGACTGGGAATATGAATTCCCCAACCTTGATCAACACATCCTCTACCTCGCCCTTTGGGATTTTTACCGATCTATCAGCCAGTTGCAGGGTAATCCTTGTAGGTTTTAACTCACCCACTCCTAACTGCTTGTAAACTGAGTATGGAAGCAAGTTGACACTTGCCCCCAAATCTAGTAAAGCCTTGTCAATCACTGTAGTCCCAATAGTGCAGGATAGAGTCGGACATCCAGGGTCCTTGTATTTCACTGGCATTGTGCTCTTTATGATCTCGCTAATATTTGCAGCAAGGAAGACCTTCTTAGGAGTTTGATGGGCTCGTTTCTTTGTGCATAGATCCTTCAAGAACTTTGCATATGATGGAACCTGTTCGATAGCTTCAAGGAGAGGAATATTCACTTTGACTTGCTTGAAAATTTCTAAGATCTTCTCCATCTGCATTGTGTTCTTCTTAGATCGGAGCCTATTTGGGAAGGGAGCCGGCGGATCATATGTAGGCTCAATAACTTCCTCAGTTTCTTTTTCACTTGCTTTGCTAGAGCTTGAGGGTGATGGATCTGCCACCGGGTCAGTTGATTTTGTATGATCGCCGACTTCCACCTGATTGTCCACCTCTTTCCCAGACCGTAATATGTGGATCGCATTCAGTTGAGCTGAATTTGAAGTATTATTGTTAGCTCTGGTATCCCTGGGGTTGATCTCAGGTTGACTGGGGAAAGTCCCTCTTTCTCTTTCACTCATTTGAGAAGACATCTTACTCATTTGCAACGTGAGTTGTTGTATGGCTTGTTGATTAGCCTGCAACATCTGTTGATTGGACTGGAACATCTGATTCGTCGATTGCATAAATGAGTTAAAGTTCTTCTCCATGGCGTTCAACTTCTGATCACTCCCAAATCCTGGTGGCGGTATTGATGGATTTGCATATGTTGGAGTGGATTGTGGTGCCACAAAGGCCGGTTGTTGTTGATATGGAAATGTGTTTGGCCTCGTGGGCTGTGAACCACTTGGTTGGGAGGTGCTCGTTGCCCCTCCTTGATATCCTCCTCCTTGATTCCATGAAAAGTTAGGGTGATTCTTCCACCCTGGATTGTATGTTGGTGCAAATGGATCATTCCTTTGTCGCTGATAAGTGGCGTTTAACTGTTGTCCCTGACTATTCATTAGTGGGTTTGGAAGGAATGGGCAATCTTCCATGACATGAGTTGGAGATTGACAGTTGAAGCAACTTGAAATAGAGGTCTGATTCACTTGATCGAGCTGCTGAGGAGGAGTCCCCTTGCTTTCCAACACTTCAATTCTTCTCATCAGTGCGGCCATCTTTGCTTCAGCTGCAATGGAGTTTTCGATCGAATGTATGCCACTCCTTGATGTGGTGGTTGAATTTGTAATTGGTGGCTTCTCATTAAACCCTTCCCATTGCATTGTTTTCTCTGCCATCTCTTCGAGGAATATCCATGCATCATCATCTGTCATCCGCATGAAGTCACCGTGGCTCATGGATTCGAGAAGAGTTTTCGAGTTGTAATCAACACCCTCGTAGATAATCTGACAGAGACGCCACTTTTCTATGGCATGATGGGGACATTGAGCTAGAAGGTCCTTAAACCTTTCTAAGTATCTCCAAAATGGTTCTTTGTCCCGTTGTCTGAATTGATTTATCTCAGATCGAATCCTTGCAGTCTTGTGCATTGGGAAAAATTTCTTTAGAAAGACTGCGACAAATTCCGCCCACGTTGTGATTGAGTTGATGGTCAGGCTATACAACCACTTCTTAGCATTGTCCCGAAGTGCAAATGGAATAAACCTTAACTTGACTCCATCTTCGCTCAGCTGCCTAATTCTCATCATTGCACACACCTCCTCAAACTCATTGATGAACATATATGCATCTTCAGATTCCAGTCCAGAGAATTTGGGGAGCATAGTGATATATTGTGGCTTCAACTCGTAGTTGTTTTCAGTAGCTTCTGGCAATCTGATGCATGAAGGGTGTGATGACCGAGGAGGGTAACATCGGTCCATGAGGACCATTGGTGGAACAGGGTCAGTCATCTTGATTTCGTTCGTATCTATGCTGACAAGACGTCCTTTTGAGTCGCGTTCCCAAGCTGACATGTATCAGCGTAAGAATAGAGTTGGAAGATGTGAAGCTTGGGTAGCACTGAAATTTTTTTTTTTTATATATATTTTTTAATTTTTTAATTTTTTTTTAATTTTTTTTTTCGGTAGACGTGCTAAGACTAAAGAGGACACCGATCCCCGGCAACGGCGCCAAAAACTTGATGGGGAGATTCTGTCTCCTCGTTTTAAATTAACCGCAAGCGGACGGTCGTTCGATGTAGCACTTGAGGGTCGGTCCACAGGGACAGGTGGTTCTTTTGGTTATGACACTTCTACACAAATGAATCAAAAGATTTATGGATTGTGAGTGAATTATGTGAACTAATTATAGTAAAAGAAAGGTCAAGCACCTAGGATCGAATCCCCTAAACTAGCATCAAGCGGACAATTTGATCTCCATATCAGTTTGTATTACACACCAAATCCCTATGTCTAAGAGGCACAGTAATTTTGAACACTAGATTTAAGCACGAGCTATTATCCAGTTACATAGTCCATCAAAGATAAATTAACTAAATTAAACAAATAACATGACGGCAATAAAGCTCTAAGCATGAACCATTAACCCCCGATACATAGCCTGTCAAAAATCCAGTTATTCTATAAATTAATTCCTAAAAGTCATAGATGAATTGGTGTGCATACGTCATAAATAGGAGAACGACTCGATCCACAAGAGTTAAGCCTAGGTTCATCTCCCCTAAGCGCTTGCAACAAATTAGCTACTCATGATTAAATTAACAATAAACTGAACTAATGTAATTAGTTTAAGAGTATCTGAGTTTACTTAAAAGTTTACTGAAAACTATTAAACTACTGAAAGTATAAAAAGGAAACAAAATTAAAATAAAAAGAAAATTTTATTACCTGCGGGGCCTGCACCTGAAGGAGGAGGGGGGCGCCTGCGGGCTTTCTCTTGCACTGGTCCACTCACAAGGCTTGCAGCAGCCTGCTTCACAATCTGGGCAGCAAGGGGTGCCGCCACTTGCTCCAATCAAGAGGCGCCACTTGTTGGTGCCCTTTTGCCTAACCTCTCCCGGTCCTGTGCGCAGAGAGAGAGGCACTAGGCAAGTGCCTCTCTGTTAGCCTTTTTCCTTTTTTTTTCTTTCTTTTTTTTTGATGCTTGGGCGCACAGCGCCTCTTCTTCTCTTTTCTTTTTTTTTCCTGATCTATGCGCCTTGCAGGAGGGCGCCCCTCTTCTTTTTCTTTTTCTTTTTTTTTTTTTTCAATGAAAAGAGAACTGTTGTGATGTAGGAGGAATAGAAATATGCTTTTGATGATGGAGGAGATGAATCAATCAAGATCAAAGAAGAAGAAAATAGCAATATTGAGAGAAAAAAATTCGAAGCTTCAAATTCTCAGATCTAAAAAAAATTGTACGTACCAACTAAAAGAAGCCTCCACCTCAAAACCCTAGCCTTGGCTATTTATAGGCTTAGGGTTTTGATTATTTTACATAAAAATCCAAAACTGTTACAAAATTACAAGGAGAACTATTACATTAAATTTTGCACTTTTACATCTCTGTCCACTTTGCGTTTAAGCCCCTGACTTTTGCAAAATTACGTTTTCACACCAACTGGCCTCGAACTCTTTTGATGTCAGTCTTAGGCGTAGTAGAGCGATCCCGTCAGCGTCAAGCCTCCTATCTCGCCTTCAACTCCTTTTAATGCGCCTTACGGTCTGAAAGAGTCTTTTGTGGTCCAGTCTTCTCCTAATAACTTTGTCTGCAAAATAGACTAAAAATACCCGAGTAGCATTATTTATATACAAATGATAGATAAATATGAGCATACAATATGTAACAAAATCGTGCTGATCATTAACTTAGATTTCTTTCAAAAGATAAGTCAAAATATTGTCCTTTTTATGTTTTTTTTTAGATTTTTTTTTTTAGATTTTTTTTTATTAGCAAATTTTTTGTTAGTTTCTACCTATGTTAGTATGTTAGTAAAGCCCACCCCCACACTTATCTCATGCATTGTCCTCAATGTATGAATGAATGCATGTACGCATGAAACAAAACAAGGGAAGGCGGAAGTTACCTTAGGGTGGTGGTTCCGGAGGTGGTCTAATTGGTCCACGAAATGCGGCCCAATCAAGATGACAGATAATTTGGTGGAACCCACCAGAAACTTTCCTTACATAACCCACTAAAATATATGTATAATCAATTTTTAGTATTTCCACCCCATCAAATTTCCAAATATAATAAATTTCAGAGTTAATTGTCTCAACCTCCTTGTCCCAAAATGGAGTATGAAAAGATGGAATTATTGACTTGGACATTATAGGTACGGGAACGAATACCGACTCAAGGAAGATGCTCAAATCAAGTAAGGGCTCAGAGTCGGGCTAGGTTCAAGAATTGAGTCCAAGTCAAGAAATTGAAACTCAAGTCCACAATGTTCTTCCCACAATGGAATGTGACCTAATATGGGTGATATCTCTTTACTTCTAATATTAAGGAATTCTAGCTCATCGCCATACAATTCTTCAAAACTAAGATCAACATCTTCCGTCAGAATTGTACAATCAGTTTCAGAAGTAAAGAGATTGTGAGAATCTAGGTCGCATATCTCATTGGGTTCAATGTAATAAAAAGAACTTGCCAATTTATCCATAGGATTTTCAAAGTTGCACAATTGGTCAAGTTCAATATGATCATCTAAAATGGGTGATTCAATTTCATTATGAATTGGAATAGGATCTAATGTTGACTCGGGAAAAGTGAAATCAGGTGGAGACACTGGAGTCATTATTGGATCAGGAAATAAAATTGAATCATCGAGTGGAAGATCATGATCATATTCATGCTCAAGTTCTATTTCAGGAAAGGAGAAACTTGCCATATTATCAAGAATTGGAGTTTCGGCAAGTTCAAATGATGGCACTGAAATAGAATCTTGTTGTCCAAAGCAACTTGGTTCGTCGGCTCTAAGAGAGTGGTCAGCAAAAGCAGAAATGGCCGAACGGTGAGAACGTAATGATTGAACCATCAGATCTATGTCACGATCACGGGCTAATCTAGCCTGAGTCATGGCTGCAAGCATCCTTTCATAGTCGATAGGTGCATCATGCTGTGATTGGACTTGAAAAGATGAAGTGTAATCGTGGTGAAGTTGTGAGTCGGTGGACTCACGCATTATCATGTCTGCGATAGATGGTAATTGTTGCTTGGACTCATGCATACTTATCATTTCCCCGATAGATGGTATTCTATTCTGAATGGGGGTATCTGAGTATGAATCATTGAAAGAATGTGGACTAGATGGATATGAAGGACAATTTGGTTGAGAATTAGACTCGGGGGACTCGAAACCCCATGAACTCTGTGACGAGTTGAAATTATTATGGAAATTATAGTCATAAGATGGAGGGTGTGGGCTATATTCATTCGGATAAGACCATTCCGGCACACTAGATTGGTCAAAGTTATGATATGCCGGGTTGGTAATATCCGAATAATAGTTAGGTGTGTAATATGGATTAAAATTGGAATTATTATTATATGCCATATCACACCAACACAAACAAAGAAAAAGAAAACAAACAAATAAACACAAAAAAAAAATTCTAACCTAAGTTAGGGTAGACCTATGATCTAGACGACTCCTAACTGGTTAGACTGTCCACGGGAGGTAAGGTGCAGACTTTGACCACAAGTTAATCAGCCAGGTCAGGGCAAGAGTGGTGGGAGGTTTTCCGTCAAAGACGTTCCTTAATTAAATAACCACCAATCTTCGGGCTTTCGGTCCTCAATCCCTTTCCTAGACACTGATTTGACAAGAGTCAACTTCCAGCACTGTTCCCCCTTAGGATAATCTCCTATTGAGTCCGAGATGTCCCTAGGGCCAACGTCTACTAATTTTTAAGTTAGGCTTGGGTTAGTGAGTGCTTTGGATATGATTTTTGGGCTAAGGAAGGGTGATGAAATTCCCACCTTATCCTGTTAATGGGTTATGCTCTTAAGATGAATTAGTGCAAGTGTACAAGATAAATAGATAAGAATCACTCAAAGCAGAAAATCAACCAAGAGATGAGTCCTATTCTACATGCAATGCGTACGTACCTTGCCTCCCCAGCACTCTTCAACAGTAAAAATAAATAAATTGAAAAGACACGTGCCTAATATGCAAATGTCTAATCAATTTTTATCTTTAACAACAAATAGTTTACTGTTGAATTAATTAGCAGTAAGCAGGTTATCACAGAACAAATTTTAACAGAGCAGTAGACAATATTTGCAATTTGCAGCAACCTGCAAAAATTTCAGTAAGTAGTCCTCTGGTACTGCCGCGGATCCGCGGCTATTGCCGCGTTTCTGCGGCTAAGTAGCAGGCTCTGCTGCTCTGCCTTCGAGGGCAGAGGCACAGAGTTGCTATATGTCCACTTCTGCTGCTGTTTTTCTGTTCTCCAAACCTGCAAATAGAAAAGAATTAAAAGAATTAGTTAATAATTAATTTTTTATTAGAGAAAAACTTACCGTCCCTCCCCGGCAACGGCGCCAATTTGTTGACTGAGATTTCCTGCACACAAAATGTAGTATTTTAGTTTTAAGAATAGGATGTGCAAGTTCTCAATTCTAATCCGCTGTAGCAAGGCTATGCGGGTCGTGATCCTCAGGGAGGGACTGCGATGGAAGCGTTAAGCAAGTTTCTCTAAAGTTTTATTTTTATTAGTTAAATTAGAAAGGAAGTGGTATTTACAATGGGTCGGCAAATAAAGAATTGGGAGAAGTTGTGATTTAATCTACAAAAAGAAAAGAAAAGAAAAAGAAAACTTACCTCTTCAGTCTGCTTACCGTTTGAACCGTTGCGATGATTTACCTTTTCTTGGAAGGCGTACAAGCATGGCATATAGGATCGTCCGCCTTCTTAACTATGGAATAAAAAGCAACTATGAAGACCTGTTCATCGCCATAGGCCATCAAGGTTCCTTCTTTGGCTAGGTATTCTCGGAGCAGTTGGATCTCATGGTGGGCAAGACATTAGAGAAAGAAATAATGTCATAAAAAATAGAAGAACGATGATAGAACAAAGATAGAGACACAATAAAACAAGAATAGAATAAAAAGAACAAAAACAAGCTTTGATTTGACTATTAAACAATGGTGGAAAATTACAACTTACACCGGCTGTCACCATCAGTACAAGTGGATCCCTTCCTCCATGAATACATCATCTCCTCTCAGCTTTCACAAAAAGAAAATAAAAATTTACAATGGAAGAAATAAAATCTAAACTACAAGAAAACCTAAAAACCCTAACTTTTGGCCCTCTGCTGGACGCTGGACGACTCTGTACGTTGCACTGCAGGGGGTATTTATAGCTTCAGAAGGGAGAAGAGTCCTGGATAAAGTCGCCCACGAAATCTGGTAGTCTGCTTCATCCAAAATGCCGCAAAAACCTGGTCTTTGCCGCAATTTTGCGGCAATACTGGCTCTGCTGGCCACGCGCTTTGGCGCATGACCTCTCCTGATCCGTTTATCTGGGTGTTTACTTCTGGAAATGTGATCCTGGCTCTTCATCTTGGGATTTCGAGATAACTTAGAAATCAAGTTACCTAGATCTTGAATTCTCCCAATCTCTTTTAAATGAATTTCCTTATCTCTGCATCTTATCTTTGTCTTTCATCCTCATCTGCAAGTGTTTAGGGTTGGGTAGAATTCTATCCTTCCCTCATCTTTAATAATTGCAACTTTAGCCCTTGTGTATTTGCACTTTGACAATTGATATTTGCACTTTTGCACTTGGGCTTTAAATGTGGGCTTTTGGGCTCTTTTTAGGCTTTCATTCTTTCTTTTTATTATTTCGAGGCCTGCACACAATAAATAATAAAATATTAATAATTGTGCAGAATTAAATGAATAAATATGAAAATATGATGGTAAATGTAATGATAAAAATGCACTTTTGACTACCAATCACCTTCAAAGCCACTCCAACCACTATTGAAGAGGACGACTCATCGGAGGATTGCGATGAGGACTTTGCCATGCTTATCCGGAAGGTAGGCAAAATGTTTTACAGGAAAGGGAGGCAAAGCAACTTCCGAAGAGGGAAACCTCAAGGAAGGTTTGAAAAGAAGAGAGAAGAACCCGGTCCTTGCTTCCATTGCAAGAAGATCGGACATCTCATAGCGGATTGCCCCACTCTCCAAGCTACTACCTCCAAGCATGTACCAAGGAAGAAGAAGGCTATGGTAGGCACATGGGATGATACGGAGTCAGAATCCGAAGAGGAGCACGACGCCGCTCACATGTGCTTCATGGCACAAGGAGACAATTCTTCTAAGGTAACCCTTGATAACACTTTAGAAGATGATGATCTTACCATGGATGAACTTGCTCATTTTTTCGAAGAGTTACAACATAGATATGAGATCTCTCAATCTCATAATAAAAAATTGAAAAAGGAAAATGATGTTTTAAAGAATAAACTTGATACTTGTCTTAGTGAGAAAAATGTTTTATCTAGTGCTTTTGAAAAATTAAAAGGTGACTTTGATAAATATAAGTTGGCTAATAAAGGAAAAACCCCCATGGTTTCTTGTAATAAAAATGAATTTGTAGAGATTCAAAAACGGGTTGAAGTGTTAGACTCTACTCTTAAAAAGTGTGCTTTTGATTTAAATAAGTTTGCATCTAGATTTCCTAAGGGAGTAACCCAAGGGAAACACACTCACCATGCACATGCACGGAAACATGCACACACACATAAACATGCATACATGTATGGTAGTGGTAGAATTTACATTTGCACGCATTGTGGCCGCAAAGGCCATTTAGAAAAGTTTTATTTTGCTAAAAATAATATGCATAATAAACATGTTTGGGTTCGCCCCGGTACTAACCCGATAGGACCCAAGAAAGTATGGGTACCAAAAGACCCACCAATTTTAGATGAAACAGGTGGATCTTCTTCCTCCAAGACATAGGGGGAAATGGTGCCCAGGTGGTGGATGCAACAAAGCTTAAAGATCACATCGAGTTCGCATCGCTATCGTGGAGGCACCTATTTTTGGAGATTGCCCATGTTCGATAACTTCTCCATTTAAAAGTTTTTTTTATTTTTTTTGTGTATATATATACAATTGCATAGAATTGTTAGTTTACTTTTATGCTACATTGATATATGTTAGTGTAAACCTACATCTCTATCATGATTGTGTATATGCCATGTTTTAGGTTTGATATTTTGTTTATATATGCCACTTTTATTGTATGTCCACATATCTAGCTTTGATGATATATCTATATTCATTTTATTTCAAAAAAACTAAAAATAAATTTTGTAAGATTTCATGTTTAAAGCAAATACCTTAGAGATGGCAATTGCGCACCTCAACTCATTCATGAGGAATCAAGAGGATGAAGTTCAGAACCCGTCACTGGGTATTCGGCTTCAACATCTCCAAAAAAAACTTTGTATTTAAATGAAAAATAAAATAAAATGCCTTGTATGTGTTTTTGATTGACATGAAGATTAAAACATGTTATTTGTATAATATATCATACTTGTGTTTTATTAAAATTTCTTTTAAATTTTTTTCTGTTCTCAGTTTTTTGGGCATAGCCGGTCGACCGACCCGGTCGACCGCTGTTGCTGTCAGTGGTCTCGGGTTTTCTGGGTCGACCGACCCGGTCGACCGCTGTAGCTCTCAGAGCTCTCGGGATTTCTGGGTCGACCGACCCAGTCGACCGCTCTGAGTTGCAGAGCTCTCAGGTTTTCTGGGTCGACCGACCAGTCGACCGTTCGTCGTATTCATCCCTAAAACTGTTATTTATTTGACTTTTTTCTCTCTCTCTCTCACACTCGCAGCCGACGAACCCGACGTCTCCTCTCCTCAAAATTTTCTCTAAATCTCTAATCTCTCAACCATTTCCAAATCCTTTCAAAACCCACTTCTATTTCCATCTTCAAGTGCTGGATCTTCGATTTCAGGACTTCCTCTCTGCTGGATTCGAAGTATTTCAGATTTTTCTGTTCTAGGGTTTTGTTCTTCAGTTCCCAGGTAAAAATCCGTTTTTTACTTCTGTTCTTTACATCTAGCTTTAAGATCTACTTCCTATTGTCAAGATTTTAGGTCTCTAAGTTCTTAGATCAAGCCCTAAACCACTTTGACCTAAAAATCATCTTTTTATTCAAAAATGTCTAAAAGAACTAGGTCTGAAAAGGGTAAATCTGTTGCACAACCCTCTTCATATGTCCCCAAGCCCAAACGACCTTTCATTAATGAGGTTGCTGAAAATCGGTTATTAATCTTTCCAAGAGGAACATCAATTCGGGGAGATATGTCGTTATACAAGATTTTGAACACTTGGACATTCCCCAAATCCTGCAGAATAACTCCTTAAATGATTTCTTGACCATCAAAGAACAAGTCTATACATCTCTCGTTCCCTATTTCTATACTAATTTCTCTTTTGATGGAAACCGTATCTTTTCTAGAGTCCTAGGTAGGAACATTGACCTTAGCATTGGTCAGTTTGCTGACATTCTACATCTCTCCACTATTGGAGCTGATGTCTACACCCATGACCTTCATGATTTTGAGTTTCCGGAGGGTGAGTCTGCGCTCACCGCATCCACTTTGATCCACGGGGATAACAACCCTGGTTTGGTGAGGAATGAAGTTGTGAGTAGATTCACCCTCACATCTCAGGTCCTTACCAAAATCATTTTCTTTAACATTGTCCCTAAATCTGGTGAGTACAGCCATGCTAGGGGTCCTGTTCCATTGATCATCTATTACCTTCTGCGAGGCATTAAGATAAATGTTCCCCGTATCATAGCTTCTCATATGGCATCCGACCAGATTCGCATGTCGGGTAGGAGCTTGCCCTATGGCATGTTGATTACACATCTTTTTAAAGCTCTAAATTTTGATCTCTCATCTGAGTCTCCTGATGATCCTCTAATAAACATTGACGGAGTTCTCTTGAAGAGGATGGAAGCTCAGTTGCGTCGACACGCTCCTGAGCAACCTCATGTTCCTCCTGCTGCTCCAGGATCATCTTCTGCCCCAGGGTCTTCTTCGGCCTCAGGGACATCAACTGCTTCTGCCCCTATTTTACCTCCAGACCTTCAGGCTCTTATCTCCTCAGAGGTACGCTCTCAGTTCGAGGCACACCAGGCTTGGATTGAGCAGCGTGATGCAGCGCTTCGTGCAGAGATGGACGCACGATTCCAGCGCGAGGCAGATTCTCGTGCGGTGATGGACTCACGTATCCAAGGAATTCGTAATGATATGTCCTATTTTGCTGACTCCATGAGATTCATGGATACGCAATTTGAGGCACTCTTTACGAAATTCGACATGCTTGTTCCTGATCCCACTTCCATTGCTCGTCCACTTCCCTCCACTGGCCCTCCATTTTCCACCAGAGCTCGTTCATCTGTTCCTCCACCTCGGACTAAAGTTGACAGCATTGATCCAGAGGAGGTGGCAGCTTCTTCTTCTTCTTCTTCTTCGGAGGAAGACGATGATGGTGACAAGAAGATGGATGCTGCAGAGAGTTCGTCTGAGGACGAGGAAGATGAGGAAGACGATGAGGACGACGATGCTGCTAGTGCCAAGTGATGAGAGTGACCTCCCCTTATTTGATGATGTCAAAAAGGGGGAGAGTTATTTGTTGAGAGACATATTTTGTGTTTTGCTTTTGTTTGGACATATATCTCTGTTATGTTTTGTGGACATGTATCTTTTCCTTATATGTATAGTTTCTTTATGTCATATATGAAATCATGTTTTCATCCTTATTTATGACATGAAAATTGTTGGCATGGACATGTGTATTATCACTTGATGTTTATCATTTATCATTTGCCATATTTATCCATGCCTGAGTATGATTTTTATTATATGCATGTGTTGAGGGGGAGCTTCATTTGAAGTCTCTACCCAAAATATTTGTGATAACTAAATATGTTTTGTCATCATGAAAAAGGGGGAGATTGTTGGCCCAAAGGCCATTAGCCCTATATCTTGATGGATATTTTGATGATAACAAACCATATCTAGTTATATATTTAACAAGTTTTGTTTAAAAGAATTTCAGGTTAAACAGGTTGATTTGACGGCTCCACAATCAAGACTCACAAGTTTGGATGCCGCCAAAAGATTTGCATTCCCAAGCCAAGCACAATAGGAAGCTTCGAAATCAAGATCTTAAAGAAAAGACCAAGTCAAGATCAAGACTATGAAGAAATTCCAAGATTTGTATTTTGATCTTTATTTTAGATATTTTGTGAAAACCTAGATGTTAGAAGTAGAGTTATGGGATTGTCACTTACACACACTTTAGTTTGATTTATGGCTTCAAAAACAATTTCAAGTTCTATTTCCAACTTAGTTTTATAGCTAACATGTTTTTGGAAATTTGTTTTTAGAAACTTTAAGTTTTGGAAAAACCGATTTTTGAGAAAAACAAGTTTTTATCAAGAGAAACTTTATCAAAATGTTTTAACATGTTAGGGTAGTGACATATGGTCATACTCTTATTTTTACAAGGTCCTAAACCCCAAACCAAGAGACCAAAACCAAAAGTCCCAGTTCTGGTTTCCTGCAGTTCTAATTTTTCAGAACTGACAGGAGCCGGTCGACCGTACGGGTCGACCGACGTACACGCTGTGCATGTGTGTACGTCGGCCGACCGCTCCGGTCGACCGGAGCACTTACAGTGCTCTCTGTTTGTTCGGGTCGACCGGGACGGTCGACCGTAGTCCCCCAACGTATGACCGTTGGCGGTCGACCGGCCCGGTCGACCGGCAGCTGTCAGAAGTTCTGACAGACTCCAACAGCTCTATTTTTTCTGATAGATTTTGTTGGGATCTCACCCCAACGAATCTCTCTTGCTGTTTTACCCAGTTTTTCAACCCCTATAAATAGAGGGTCACTTCAACATGATAAGACAACAATTGCTAAACATTTTACAAGAGATTTTCATAAGATTTCAAGTCTTCATTTTAGAAAAGATTTTCAAAGCCAAAATTTCCATACACCCATTTGAAGCCTATTCCTCTACTTCTCTCTAGTTTTTGCACTACACAATCCCAAATTTCTACATCTACATATTGGTTATAGGATTGTGCAAGTGAGCTATTTTGTGATCAAGTGTGATCATTTTCTTCTTGAGCGAAGTTGTAGAGGCATCGGCCTCAAGGCGAGCTAGTGTGCTCCGGGTGGTGTTGCTGCATCACAAGTGAACGGACAAGTGTGTCCTTGTATTGGTGATCCAGTGGGATCTTCAATAGTGGAAATCCTTCAAGTGTGAAGGCGGGGACGTAGAGCGTGGCTCGAACCTCGAAAACATATCTGCGTGTTTGCGTTTGCTCAAATCTCTCTAAACTCTAAACTCTTTAATTCTTGCACTATTGATTGCTTCATTTATTACAAGTCTTTTATTTGAGCTAATTGTGATAGTTGAATTTTAAATTCCGCATTTGTGCCATTTACATATAGCCATCACCTATTCACCCCCCTCTTGGTGATTTCAGACACGACTTTCAAGCTCTTGGTCATGGTTATTAAGACGCGGCTTTCAAGCTCTGCGTCATGGTTGTTAAGACGTGGGTTTTAACTTTCACGTCTTGATGCTGCGCTAGTGGCTGTGTTGCTTTGCATCTGGAGTTTGGACTCTGTTTTCTGATAACTTGTCTTCAAATGATTTTTAGACAGTCTACACATATACATAAGGAAAAATACCCAACGCATATATGCTAAGCCTAAAGTAACCAGAATAAGCTATATAATCACTATGATGAATCAATATCACTACAACGAATACAATAATATCTACACATGATCTCAGATGAATAAAGAAATAGAATAAGTATGGAGCCCAATATATAGAGAGAATCCGAAAATAATCTGAATAAAAGAGAAGCAAGAATACCAGAAACGAACAGAAAAAACTCCGGGCTCCTCATAACGTATGTGATCGTCTCCAAATACCTGATCAACAATATATAATCACAGATATGGATATGCAAATTCAAGGAGTCAGAACTCCTAGTGAATGTGTAAGAAGAAAGGGGGAAGTGCACGTTCATATAATGCGTGAGCAGATGATGAAAATATATACTGGAATAAGAAATGGCATAAAATAACATATAAAATATGAATAGAAAGTAATAAAGTCCATCAGTACAGAATCAGATATCCAATCAGGTGTCAGGTGTCTATCACAGTATATATATATATATCAAGTGGGTGGAATCAGTCATGCTTGAGTCTAGTGTAGAATCTGGTCATGGTATACTATAGACAGTTCATTATTATTTATTATGTGAGCGAATATCAATTGTCATATATAATAGGCGCATCCCATACTACGCCTACTACACGTGTCAATTTGGGTTCTATGTTATTGAAACTGATTGGTTGGAGATATTTGTCTGTGTTTTAGTGGGTCCCGTGCATACCCAAGACATGGTCCAGACTCCTGGTGCTGAATCAGGACCTACCGCAAGGTAGTTAGGTAACATGTAATAAGAACAGGAATAAGACTCGGGTGTCAGTCACCCCACGTGAACCCTGCAGTGGAACCCTCTTTCGGCTACGCAACCTATATTCTAGGTCCACCCAAAATACAGACGTTATCTCCTCCATCAATTTCCTCAATCCCAGTATAAGTTATTTAATGATCATATTATTTAGATTGTCAAGATTATTTAATGTACAAGTTACCTAGATGTAATACACATGATGTTCACTAATAACATAGTAAATACAATGTATAAATTTTATATTATAGTATAAAAGTGGTTAACAATTGTTTAATAAAAAAGAAAAAATGAATTGAAATGAATTGGGTTTAGACCCAAACCCATATAAGATGGCTTATAACTTAAAATTAAAATTAAAATGAAAAATGCAATATTTTTTTCTAAGACCAAGCTTTGAACCCAAGCACCCATGTCCAAAAGCCCAATGACTTAATCAAGGGGCCACACTTATTATGGTGTTTATTTTTATATTTTATTTATCTTAACCCCCACTATAACAACTTCAACTGCCCCACTCTCTCTAACTTCTCCTCCATCTTCTCTCCTACTTCTTTTCACTCTCCATAACTTCCCCTGACCCTAAAGCACGAATTTCAGGGTGAGTTAACAATTGGGGGAATTATATATTCATCTTCTCTTTACCAAAATCCTAGAATAAACAAAGAAAAGAATACCCTACTCTACTCATTCTCCACTCATATCACCTCTTCCAACTCAACTAGAAGTAGATCAGAGCCTTACTGGACGTGGAGGGGACTTTCAGACTGAGGGAAAGCGTTTCCAATTAGTAATCTTAAACTAAGAGATTTTATTTTCGTTTAGACATTTCGTTGAACCCAGGCCTGGGTCTGTAAAAACAGACCCGGGTTCGGGTCTATTACATACCCAAACTCGCCCCATTTAAAAAAAAAAAATTCAGAAAAAGAAAAGAGAAAGAAAGAAAAAGAGAAAAATAAATAAAATAAAATAAAATTAGAAATAATAACTGTAGCAATAATACTGTAGCAAACCTAAACCCAGACGCAGACCCAGACCCGATACTGTAGCAGACATGTTAGTGTAGCAACAGACATGTTAAGAATTATTAATTGTTTTTGCGCTTAAATTAATTCAGAAAAATCTAGAAAAATCAGAAACATTCCTGAAAAATTACTGAAAAATCAGAAACTAAAATGTGACTCTGTAAAATTATTTTTGTAGCCATATCACTTAGAATAGCTCAAAATTAAATATTTCTTATAATTATTATTTAAATTGAATGTGGATTACCGAGTTAATTTGCAAATTTTATATTTGGACCCGTGTAACGTCCCGATACGGGGACGCTACTGCGACGTATATACGCAGGTCAGAAATACCCTCACGTATATACGCTAAGCATCAGTACAAACAAGAATCAGAGTACAGAAGCACGTGGCATATATGTATATACATTCCAACATAAGGATTACAAAGTTATCACAGAGCGTGATATACTGGTACATGTACATTATATCACAGCCAGGTACAAAAGTGAAATTATAATTTGTACAGCAAAAGGTGCTCACGGTCTGAGAAGAAGATCCTCGAGCTAGCAGGAAGGTTCAGGAACAGAAGGAGTTAGGACAAGTCAGCCTGCTCGAGAAATAAGCTTGATCTTCAGTGGAGGGCTCCGCTTCAGTCCAAGCTTCAGAACCTGAACATGCAAGTCCAGGGGAGTCAGAAACTCCCTAACAAATAGACAGGTGAATGCCAAGTATCGTGTAAAGATAGGTATATGTGTGGTAATATGATCAAAACAAAATTAAGCATCAAGAACTATGTCGAGAGTACATGTACAGTAAGCAAGAAATGGAAAAGTAATAAGGCCTGAATAAATCTACTGCTGCCATTTTCAATATTTATACTTATTACTCGTTCTACCCCTATGTCTAGGTATATGTAATAGCGTCCCAGCACACATACATCCACATATGAGTAAATCGAGGCTGTTATTGGAAACCAATGGGGGTATCAACGAACAATGTTTATAGTGGGTCCCGTGCATGCCCGGGACCACGGTTCAGGACGTTCCGTTACTGGTGCTCGGAACCAGCCGCAAGACGTACAGGAGGGTCTTATAGAATGTCCTTTTCAAGATGGTACCATGGAGGAGGGAGCCAGCACTCCCCTCGGTCGCCTGGAGGCCCACAGGTCAGACTGGAAGTTTTAGTTGCACAACATACCTAGTGCCACTGTAAACACGAACATATATTGATAGCTGTAAGTTTCCCCGACCCGATTCAAGTGGTTTCTTTTTAAGATTTATTATTATGCAATTACCAATTTACGGGAAAGCAAGCGCATGACAAGATCAGGAGTTCAAGAGTACATGAGTATTATAATTTCAAGTCACAGGATTCCTGTAAATATGATAATCGCAAGCTAAGTATCAATATGCCATAATGAGGCGAGTATCAAGTAGCAGCATAATAGGTGCCATGAGACATATGCCTGAGATGTGATATTAGCCAAGCGACAAGTGATGATAGTGATAGCATGATACATGCGAGTGGGCCAAGAAAATAATATAATATTAGTCAACATGACGAAGCAGGAAAATCCGAAGGAAAGCGAGATCACTCGCCTAAAACTTCAAGAAACACCGGGAAATCCCAAGTTCCGGAGTCTAGGTAACCGACGCGTTCAATAACCAATATAATATATAAAAAGAGAGGAGGAGAAGGATGAATCAGAAAAAGTAAAAATAAAGACGCAGGAATCGCAGACGCGGGGATTGCGCCGCGTTGACGACACAAACGCGGGGTCTAAGACCTGCGTTTTATAACACAGGAAGAACGCAGACACGAGTACGTGCTCCGCGTTGCGTTAATACATGAACGCGTAGATTGCGTTAAAGATCTCTGCATTTTAAAACAGGAGAGAAAAAGAGAGACAGAGAAATGAGGGAGACGCAGAGAGAGAGACGCAGGAATGAGGGAAAATCAGAGAAGAGAAGAAAGAAAATAAAAAAGGATGAAAGGAAAGAAGGAAAGAAAGAATTAAAAGAAAGGAGTGAAAGAAAAGTGATGGAAGAAAAGAAAAGAAGGAAAAGGGGGGGTTGGTCGGCTGGACCTCACGGCGGCGGCCGGAGTTGGTCGGAAATGGATGACCGAGGCCCCAAAAAAGAAGGAGGTTGATGGTGCAAGTGTAGTACAAAAGGAAGTTTTGGAATTTTGTAAATGGTGTTTCGGAGGATGAACCTATAGTTCGTTGGAAAGAGAATGACTAGGAGAAGAAGATGGTATGGTTGGTGGTGGTTAAGGTGGTGTAGGTGGTGGTGGAAATAGTGGTGAAATTAGTGGAGAAGATGGGTTGTTGTGGTTAGAAATGGAGGAAGAAGATGGTGATAAAGATGATGTTGTGGTTGTTGTTGTTGTTGTTGGAATGGTGGAGTAGATGGAGGGGAGAATGGTGGAGTAGATGGAGGTAGAGAAAGGTGGAGAGGGTGGTTGGTCATGGCCGGCCAAAGGAGGCTTGGCTGCTGTTTTTTGGGTGGCTTTCGTTTGCTGTTGAAGGAGGAAGGAAGATGGAACGAAAATAATGAAAGAGAGAGAAGGAGTGGGGGTATATATATATATATAAAGGAGTTGACATATCTACAAGTTTGCCATTCCACTTATGAAACATGCGTTTCATAAAAGTTGCGTCCTTCACAAAAGTGTTGGCCCAAAGGCCTTCCACCCTAGTTTTGATGATGATCAACTCATGTAGTTATGTTTACTAATGATCTTGTGTTTAATTAGTGACAGAATTGTTATCAAGATCTTAGTAGGTGTGGAGCTTCAACAAAAGATTTAAAGATAAGTTTTGGAGCTAGCACCGGTTGATTCACGAGCCTATGCATCAAGAACACATCAAGTACTCAAGAGGAGTCGAGCTCGTTGGATTGCATTTGGACCAAGTCAAGATGATGAGAAGACTTCAAGGGAAGACTTCAAGATCAAGACTTGTGTCTAGGTATAAGATTTTGTTTTTAGATAAAATGTAAAGGATAGAGTAGTTGGTGGATTGCTCAAGTATACCATGCACACACACTCTTGATAGAATGTTTTCATAAAAGATTTTTTGGTTTTTAGAAAAGATTTTTACTTTGAAAAAATACATGTTTGGATTTTGGTTTTTGGTGTTTCCTATATACTTGCCTTTAACCAAAATCAAGTTTAGAGCTTAATGTCAAAAACTTAGATATTTCATCTTATTTGTGTAGTGGATCATATCCATATACACTATGCTTTAATGAGTTCAAAATATCTAGTTTTTATTTAAAGGAGTTTTGGAAAAACAAGATTTTGGAAAATACAAGTTTTCAATTGAGCCAATATTTCCAAGTTACAAAAATAGTCCAATCTTTTATAACATGCCTTGATCTTGTGCAAGCATGTTTGTTTATCAAAGTAAATTGGTAAAACTATTTTTGTAGATGTTTAAGTATTTTATGGGATTTTATTTGAACCAAAAGACTTAGTTTTAAATCCCAGAAAAACTGTTTTCAGGCTACAGCTAGTCGACTTACTCCTTACTAGTCGACTAACCCTGAAGTCGGCCGACCGGCTCGGTCGACCGACGTGCACGGACGTGCACGCCTTGACCTGGCAGATGGCCGGTCTGCCGACCCTGTCGACCGGAACTGAGAGCAGTGCTCTCTGTTCTTTTGGGTCGACCGGGCGGTCGACCGGAGGCTCCAACGGTCTGATTTTTGACCGTTGGCGGTCGACCGACAGGTCTGACAAAACCCCAACGGCTAGTTTTTGACAGCCTATAAATTTGGGGGTTTGGTCATTTGTTTTACACAAGATTTTAGGAGAGCTTTGAGCCAGTTTTTCCCATTCTTTTAAAAGAGTTTTTCTCCACAAAATTGAGGGCAAATACTTCCAATTAAAAGGAGAGTTTATCAAAGAGTGTTAAAAGAGATTTTCTTGAGTTTTCCTCCACCATCTCTTTCCTAGTTTTCTCACACAAACACTTGAGCTATCCATTGCTATTCATCTTATAGGAGTGTTGTAGTGAGAGCTTTTATTGGTGATCAAAGTGTTTAGATCACCAAGATTTCATCTTTGTCCTTTGAGAAGGCGGATGGTTGTGTTCGCATTGTTTCGGGTCCAAGTGTGGACTCGGTTGTTTTCTTGTTTGAGGTGCGGCCTCGGCGAGCCGGTGGGCTTGCGTGTGTACGGGACTAGGGAGTCCGAGGGCTTATAGGTGTTGCGGCACCGAGGAGAGATCCATTGGGATCTTGCATAGTGGAAATCCTTCGTGTGTCGAAGGCGGGGATGTAGAGCAAGTGTGCTCGAACCTCGAAACAAACCCTTTGTGTTTGCGATTGCTCTCTCTCTCTCTCTCTCTTTGTCTCTTATTATATCTTGCATGCTTACTTTGTGCTTATCTTTACATGCTTGATATTCATATTGTGTGCATAATTGATATACTTGCTTGGGATTGTTGCTAACACTTGTATTCAACCAAGAGAGCCAAGGCGGCACCTCAACCCATTCAAGGGGAATCTAGAGGAGTTTGTTCAGAGCCCTTCGCGGGGAATTCGGCAACACTCTTGTGTTATACGTGGTGTTTAGTGTAAAAGTTTTATTTGGTCATAATTGTTTTTAGCTTCCGCATCATTTGGCATTAAGTGACCATTAGATTAGCCATCACCTATTCACCCCCCTCTAGGTGAACCTTCAATTGGTATCAGAGCCAAGTGCTCTGATTTTAGGTCTAACAACCTAGAGTAGAAGATCCTCATTTTTAGGCTAATCACAATATTTTGTACACACACCATGGACTTCATGTCACCTCCGACTTTTGATATTCTTAACATCCTTATATGGAAGGTGAAGATGTCCTTGTACCTCAAAGCCCTAGGTTATCATGTTTATCTTACCATCACTAATAATGATTATTGTTTATATGGTAAGAATATTGAGGCTAATACAAAAGCCCTTAATGCTTTAAAGTCAACCCTAAATGATGATTATTTATCTAGGGTTTCTAACTTTGATTCGGCTTTTGTAGTTTGGAACACTTTGATCTCCCTTGGTGAAAATGATCAATACTATGCGGGGAGCGATTCGGACGTTGGAAGCAACACCTCCAACTTGTGCTATATGGTCCAAGGGGATAACCCCCTTGAGGTAAACTCCGAATCCGATGATGAAGACATGTCATATGATGAGCTTACTACCTTTTGTCAACTTGTGCTTGAAAAATATGACATGCTTAAAAGGAAAAATAAAAATTTGAAAAAGAACATTGCTTGCATGCATAAAGAACATGATTCTTTTAGAGATAACATTGCATGCTTAGAAAAAGATAATAAGAAAATTAAAAAGAATTTTGATTGCATGCTAAAAGAGAACGATTCTTTTAAAATTAAAATTGCATGTTTAGAAAAAGAAAAAGATGTTTTGAAAAATGAAAATGTTTCCTTGATGACCAAATTAAATAATCTTTGTGAAGGAAACACTATTTTGAAAAATAAAGTTGATTTGGTGGAAAACAAAAGGAAGTTGTTTTTCAAGAAAACAAGTCTTTGAAAAGAAAAATTTGTGAAAAAGAAAAAGATTTTGTTTCGAAAAAGAAAAAGAAAAATGATTATTTATCTCATCATGCTTTACATGCCACCACTAATGAGATTAAAGATTTGAAAAATAAAATGGATGGTTTGAGTTCAACTTTGAACTCTTGTGCATTTAATCATACTAGGTTGGAGTCTATGTTTTCAAAGAAACAAACTCCACACATTCATGCACAACATCATCATGCATTTGCTTATGTTGCACAACATGATCACACTCCTACACATAAGCATTCTAAGGTGTACACATGTACACATTGTGGCCGCAAAGGCCATTTAGCAAAATTTTGTTATGACAAGTTGCATATTTTAAATTTTGCTAATAAAAATTTTTGGGTTCCTTACAAGACTAACCCCCAAGGACCCAAGAAAATATGGGTACCAAAACCCCCACCATTTGCTTTTGATGTAGGTGAGGGCTCTCACAAAACGTGAGAGGATCGGTGCCTTGGTAGTGGATGCACATGGATTAGATGGACACAATTTAGGCGCATTGCTATCAAGGAGTTTTGGTGGGACAACCACCATATTTGGAGCTTTGGAGTTGGTAACAATCTCTAAACTCCTACTTTTATGTACATGCTTTTAATTTCATATATCATATAGCATATTCATATTTTTGTGTGCTTCATGTGGTATTTACATGCTTAGATGTAGAATGTGTCAAACTTGCATTTATACATATATGAATAGTGAACTACAATTGACTCATATATATTTGAACTTCATGCTCATTTGTATCCACTATATGCATATGTATAGACTAGTTTTGATGATTCTCTTTTATACATGTTTTGCCTATTTTTATGCTTTACTTCATGTATATGTATTTTTAATTCAAATCTAATAAATATACATGTATACCCGTGAGTCTCTTGCTTTCATGCAAATACATTTAATAGACTCTTTTATACTTGGGATATGTATGCATATTGTTAGCTTTGGATATACCATACATATACCTTGAAGTTATTTGAAAGAAAAATGAATTTTTATGTTTTGATAAAAATAATTTTCATGTCCATTTTAAGCTTCATTGTCTATTTTTATGAAAATACCATTTACATAACCTTTGAACACTCATCTTTTATTTTTTAAGATAATTTTGAGCTTTATGGACTATGAGTGCTTGAATTTTTATGTACTTAGTATAATTCATGAAAAACATATAATTTGATGTATTTGAAGGATCTTTAACTAGTTTGTCAAAAATCTATTTAAACTAGTTATTTGTTCTTCAAATTAGTTTATGAGACATACACATGATCTTACTATTCTTCAATCATAAATTCTTTTGTGTTCTCAAAATTTATTTGATACTTCATGATTTGAATATTAGTTTATATGTTAGTTTTTGTCAACACTAGGATTTATACTTGTACATGTCGTGGGCCACAAATAAATCTATTTATATTTGTGCTTGAATGCTTATTTGAACCCATGAAATGTGCTTGTATTGCTTGGTTTTGATGATACATACATTTTTAAACTTGTATTCCCACTTTTTGGATTTGATTTATGATCATGTGTTTTCATTTCATGTATATGTGTATTTTGCCAAACTTTAAGATATACATGTATACCTCTTGAGTCATTTGCCTTTAATGCAAATCTATTTATATGGACTCAATTGTGTTTAAGGGATATGTATGTATACTTCTTGTGTTGTCAAAACATACATATACCTTGAAATATTATTTTTTAAAGAAAAATGAATGAAAAATTTGTGATGATTTTCATGTTTTAAAATTTATGATAATTGTCTCATTTAAAGGAATATTGAGCTTTATTGACATTTTCATGATACCATGTTCCACATAACACTAGTACACTCACCTCTTTTGAAAATTTTATGGACTTTATGGATATTAGAGTGTTTTAGTGCCATGTGATTTACTTGTGTTTCATGAAAAATATTTTTACCTTATTCCTTGATTGAAGGATTCCGTACTAGTTTATCAAACATTTTCATTGAACTAGTTCGAATTCTTCATGTGGTATATTATATGATGTATACACTTAAGCTTATTCTTCAATTGGTATCATTGGATCGTTTCAACTGGTATCAATTTGAACTTCTTTTGTATATACTCATATTTTGTTTCTTATATATGTATGTATCAATTTCAATTGGTATACTCATTTTTCATACATATATATGAGTTATTTGTGCTTGAGTTAAAATTTTTACATGTTTAAAGCACAAAGTTGTTTATGTTAAGAAAATAAAAAAATTCTCAAGATTTGTTTTATTGAGAAAATTCAAAATTTTGTTTTATAAATAAAAAAACTCAAAATTTTTGATTTATATTGCCTATATGTAAGGAGAGCTTAACATCTTTTTACATATAGATTCATGATGAGTGTATTGTATATTGAGGAGCTTGACATCTCTTCTTTATGTGGTACACGTGTGTATGGGGAGCTTCACATCTCCTCTTATGCATTACATAATATGTGTTATGTGAATTGGGGCTTGTCATCCCTTCTTCATGTAATGCATATGTGTAGGGAAGCTAACTTAGCGTCTTCCTCTTCATGAATGTATATCGCATATACCCTTTTATTGATATGTTTGATTTGACCCCTTATTGGTCTCTTTATTTATGGCAAAAAGGGGAGAAAGATTTGATGTTTTTGTTTTTTACCTTAACCCCTTTGTTGATGATTGACAAAAAGGGAAGAGGTATTTGGTAAGTATTTGAGATATATGCATGTTTTCCTTACTTAAAGGGGAGAAGTATTTGTTTTTCCTTGCTTAAGGGGGAGTAGAATTTATGTTTATGCATATATGATTTGTTATGCAAATAGGAGAAAAAGATTTTGTGATTTTGTTTTATGCTTGACTAGCATGTTTACTCCTACATTTGCATACATGTTTATGTGCCTTATTGCATATTTATTTTGTTTATGTGTTATGCATGAGTTAAGGGGGAGCTTCCTTGAAGCTTTACTTTAATCCATGAATATATAACTTCATGAGTTTTGTCATCATCAAAAAGGGGGAGATTGTTGGCCCAAAGGCCTTCCACCCTAGTTTTGATGATGATCAACTCATGTAGTTATGTTTACTAATGATCTTGTGTTTAATTAGTGACAGAATTGTTATCAAGATCTTAGTAGGTGTGGAGCTTCAACAAAAGATTTAAAGACAAGTTTTGGAGCTAGCACCAGTTGATTCACGAGCCTATGCATCAAGAACACATCAAGTACTCAAGAGGAGTCGGGCTCGTTGGATTGCATTTGGACCAAGTCAAGATGATGAGAAGACTTCAAGGGAAGACTTCAAGATCAAGACTTGTGTCTAGGTATAAGATTTTTGTTTTTAGATAAAATGTAAAGGATAGAGTAGTTGGTGGATTGCTCAAGTATACCATGCACACACACTCTTGATAGAATGTTTTCATAAAAGATTTTTTGGTTTTTAGAAAAGATTTTTACTTTGGAAAAATACATGTTTGGATTTTGGTTTTTGGTGTTTCCTATATACTTGCCTTTAACCAAAATCAAGTTTAGAACTTAATATCAAAAACTTAGATATTTCATCTTATTTGTGTAGTGGATCATATCCATACACACTATGCTTTAATGAGTTCAAAATATCTAGTTTTTATTTAAAGGAGTTTTGAAAAAACAAGATTTTGGAAAATACAAGTTTTCAATTGAGCCAATATTTTCAAGTTACAAAAATAGTCCAATCTTTTATAACATGCCTTGATCTTGTGCAAGCATGTTTGTTTATCAAAGTATATTGGTAAAACTATTTTTGTAGATTTTTAAGTATTTTATGGGATTTTATTTGAACCAAAAGACTTAGTTTTAAATCCCAGAAAAACTGTTTTCAGGCTTCAGCTAGTCGACTTACTCCTTACTAGTCGACTAACCCTGAAGTCGGCCGACCGGCTCGGTCGACCGACGTGCACGGATGTGCACGCCTTGACCTGGCAGATGGCCGGTCTGCCGACCCTGTCGACCGGAACTGAGAGCAGTGCTCTCTGTTCTTTTGGGTCGACCGGGCGGTCGACCGGAGGCTCCAACGGTCTGATTTTTGACCGTTGGCGATCGACCGACAGGTCTGACAGAACCCCAACGACTAATTTTTGACAGCCTATAAATTTGGGGGTTTGGTCATTTGTTTTACACAAGATTTTAGGAGAGCTTTGAGCGAGTTTTTCCCATTCTTTTAAAGAGTTTTTCTCCACAAAATTGAGGGCAAATACTTCCAATTAAAAGGAGAGTTTATCAAAGAGTGTTAAAAGAGATTTTCTTGAGTTTTCCTCCATCATCTCTTTCCTAGTTTTCTCACACAAACACTTGAGCTATCCATTGCTATTCATCTTATAGGAGTGTTGTAGTGAGAGCTTTTATTGGTGATCAAAGTGTTTAGATCACCAAGATTTCATCTTTGTCCTTTGAGAAGGCGGACGGTTGTGTTCGCATTGTTTCGGGTCCAAGTGTGGACTCGGTTGTTTTCTTGTTTGAGGTGCATCCTCGGCGAGCCGGTGGGCTTGCGTGTGTACGGGACTAGGGAGTCCGAGGGCTTGTAGGTGTTGCGGCACCGAGGAGAGATCCATTGGGATCTTGCATAGTGGAAATCCTTCGTGTGTCGAAGGCGGGGATGTAGAGCAAGTGTGCTCGAACCTCGAAACAAACCCTATGTGTTTGCGATTGCTCTCTCTCTCTCTCTCTCTCTTTGTCTCTTATTATATCTTGCATGCTTACTTTGTGCTTGTCTTTACATTCTTTATATTCATATTGTGTGCATAATTGATATACTTGCTTTGGATTGTTGCTAACACTTGTATTCAACCAAGAGAGCCAACGCGGCACCTCAACCCATTCAAGGGAAATCTAGAGGAGTTTGTCTAGAGCCCTTCATGGGGAATTCGGCAACACTCTTGTGTTATACGTGGTGTTTAGTGTAAAAGTTTTATTTGGTCATAATTGTTTTTAGCTTCCGCATCATTTGGCATTAAGTGACCATTAGATTAGCCATCACCTATTCACCCCCCCTCTAGGTGAACCTTCAAAAAGGTTGCGTCCCATTCAAGAAATCTGCGTCTAGCAGTAACAGACGCAGTGAAAAACTTGCGTCCAGGGAAAATGAAAGTTGCGTTTACAGAAAAGACAAAAAGGCATGGGTGATTTGATCTGGGTTGATTTCTTTTGGAGGACGTAACATTAAATGCGGGATGGAGAGAGTCTCCGCATTAAATATTGAACCCAAATTTAGTGGATCTCGCATCAGGTAAGGAGAGAGAAAAAGTAAAATATCCGGATAGAATTCCGGTATCTGGGAAAACACCAGAAACTTAGGAAAAGCCCAAAAAATGAAGTACCTTGAAAAGCTTCCCAAAAATTCTCAAAATAATAAATATTATTTAAAAATTTTTGGTGAAATTGGTTTTTAGAAATTCAATCTCATTTTCAAGATAAAAATTCTGAAGTCAACCGTTGACAGGTCTACACCGAGTCGGCCGGATTTTGATAAAATCTAAAAAATCTCAAAAAATGCTTGAAAGAAGAAAATATAATTTTAAGAAGAAATATGAAAGAGAAATCTAAAAATTTGATTCCAATAGTAAACTAAAATTCCTGGAATCAACCAGTAATACTGGCCGATACCAAATCCAGGGGAATTTTGATAAATTTCAAAAATTCTCAATAAATTCATTTAGATAGAAAACATTATTTTAAGAAATAATGTGAAAGCCATTTTTAGATTTTTAACTCCATTTGTGATTTAAAAATCCGAGAGTCGGTCAGCGACACTGGTCGACACTGGTGTTGAAGATTTACAATTTAATTCCGAAAAATTTCAAAAAATCATGAAAAATCTAGAATATTAAAAAATAATATTTGAAACTAAAATCAGTCAAATATGAATACCAAAAACGTCAAATCATGCATTACTGCTATATGAGTAAGAATTTAAATAACAGAAAATAAATAAAATAAAAATATAAAAAATATAAAAAATAAAAATACGCTCCAAAAATCAGGACACATAGCTGTTACGTATACTGAGGATGGGGTGTTACTACCCGTAACAATCTCAGATGAGTGTTTTTAACTATTTCTGCATGAGTATATTTTATCATAGCAAAATTTTATAATTTATTCATTTATTTATTTAAAGGAAATTGTTAATTGTTAATTTAAAATTTTCAAGCATGTAAAATAGTTAGAAAATTGTAATGTTCATGAAATAACGTTAGTGAGATGTTTATGCTTTGTAATATTTATTTATTTCTTGCATGTAACATTTTACATGTCATAGATGAATAATTATAAATTTTAAAAAAATATTGTGGAATTATTAAATGTTTTTTTAAGGAAATGGATTAAAAATAATTTTTAATACAAAAAATTTTAGAAAATTAGATAAATCATTTTGAGTATTAAATTGGGTTAACTTATGATATTTGAATGGTTATGCATGTATATCACATGAAATTATAGAATTTGTGTTACCGAAATTACTCGAAAAAAAATATTGTTGCTATGTATACTTGGATATACACACTGATATTGATTGAGTCAGTTATTTAGGTAACACTGACATATAAATACTTTTACTAGGTGAGAAAATTGATAAAGGAGACAGTATCGGCATTTTAGGTAGACCTGGGATATAGATTACGCAACCGAAATGAGGATTCCACTGCAGGGTTTCTGGGGATGACTAGCATCCATCTGATATTACTACTGTTACTGTTACTGTTACGGAGTACCTAGCGGTACGAGCCTGGTTCAGCGTCAGACACCTGGGCTATGGTCCTGGGCATGTACGGGACCCACCTAAAGCACAGAATTCGTCTCCATCTATCAATTTCAAATAATAATATTCAATAATATACATCTGATAAAACATTACAATATATAAAATATAGTAAGCATGTAATATTTTTAACAGTTAACATGTAAATGTTCAATGTAATTCATGCAATAATATTAGCGATGTCTTGAGTTCCATATATGTACATGTTATTGCATCCTTACTTTTTTTTGCTACTCACTAGATCGTTTATTGATGACCCTGAGTTTGCTTGCTCAGATCCAGATTCAGAAGCACCTCAGGATTAAGAGTACTTCGAGCACGTGGCAGAACTTCAGGGCTAGTGCTTCTTCCAGTTTTAGTTGTGAGAATCTTATGTTTTATGTATTTTGTTTTCCTTAATATAATGATGCAGATTTTTGTGACATTTTGTACTTGTGCAGTAAAGCTGGAATATTAATAACTTTAGTGTATTGAACTTTCTTATATTGAGGCTTAGTGTATTAATAATAATACGTCGCCGACTCTCGTTGCGTACCCAAAATCGTGTATTATGGTTAGCGGAGAGTGACAGAGTTTTCTTAGTATCAGAGCTAGGTTATTATTATTTTATCCTAGGGTATAGCCTGGCTCTTACCGATAATACAAGAATTTAATATTCCAGCTACAAGTATAAGGTGTTTATTTATTGATGCAATTCCTAAGATATTACTTTAATTTTCAAAGTAATGGCTCGACGTCCTTCATCCTCTCGTGTTGGTCCTAGTGATGAGGCAACTGATCTGATGGGCATGCTTTGTGACGCGATAGAGTCACATCAATAACAAACATCACTCATGAGAGATGGCCTAATAGCGGTACAACAGACAACCATGGTTGAGATGGAGAGGGCCGTTGCACCTCAAGAGCCAAATCCTGGGAATGTTTCAGACTTCAGGAGGTTACAACCAGCAACCTTTGCTGGGAGTGAAAAACCATTAGATGCAGAGTAATGGTTGGTTGATATGACCAATCTCTTGAATACGGCTAATGTTCCTAAGGATGATCAAGTGGAGGTGATCAAGATCCAATTGATAGATATGGCTCGGACTTGGTGGATTGCTGAGGAAGAACGGTTGGAGAAATTGGTCCCTTGGGAGACGTTCACTGAGAGCTTTTACGAGTGGTTTTTCCCAAAGACCGTTATGAGGGAGATGGAGCAGCAATTCATCAATCTGCGACATGGGAGTCGTTCTGTAGACGAGTATGCCGTGGAGTTTCTAAGGTTAAGCCGGTTTGCTCCATATATGGTGACAGATGAAGAAGACCGGTCAATCGATTTCAGCAGGGCTTGAGACTGGACATTCAGAAGTTTCTGGTCACACGGCAATTGGGGATTTACTCTCAGGTCCTTAGTACTGCTCACGGCTTGGAGTAGGCAATAGAGAAAGAGAACTATTGTAGATTGCAGGCAAGGCCACTAAAGCGGCCTCTCGATCAAGTTACCAGGGGACCTCTAAGCAGATTCAGTGTAGCCCCATCGAGTAGACGCCCGATCACTCCTTCCCCATCAATAATGATATGCGGCTTCTGCTGGAGGACAGGACATCTATGGAAGAATTGCAGGTAGGGTAATGTCAATGCCTCGCTTGTGGATCCGGAGATCATCAGTTAGTAGACTGCTCGATCAAATGACAAAGGAGCACCATTCCCACCCTTCCAGCACCTGGAGTAAAGAAAAATCTTGCACTTGTAGGTAGAGGTACTCCGCTTCCCCCACAACGTCAGTTGTTCGAACAGGCTCAGAGGAGGACCGTAGTAAGACACGGGAGAGGTCATGCTTTTAATTTGAGCATAGAACAGGTGGAGGCATCAGAGGAGGTGGTAGCAGGTACCATTCTCGTTCAATCTTTTCTAGTTATGTCGCTATTTGATTCTGGAGTTTCGCATTGCTACATATCCACTAGATTTGTCAAGATGCATTCTGTACACTATCATAACATAGACATTCAGTGGGAGATTAGTGCAGGGAATGGGATCATAACCATTAATAGGGTATGTAAATCGTGCCCTGTAGAAGTCTGTAGAAGAAAGTTAAGTGTAGACATGTTTATGATAGACACTAGTGGATATGACGTGATCTTAGGCATGACATGGCTTAGCAAATATCATGTGATGATTGATTATCGAAGCAAGAGTGTGATATTTAGAATTTTGCACCAGCCAGAGTTTGAGTTCTTTGGGAAATCGAAGGCGGCCAGGCAGCATCAACAAGGAAATTATGCCACTATCGAGGCTCAAGAGGAGCCGTTACCAATAGTGGAAGAATTTCTTGACGTGTTCCCAGAAAATTTACCAGGACTTCTGCCAGATCGAGACATGGAGTTTGCCATTGAAGTTATCCAAATACAGCCCCAATCTCTAAAGCACCGTATCGGATGGCACCTGTGGAGCTAGCAAAATTGAAGAAGCAGCTGCAGGAGTACTTGGATAAGGGATTTATTAGACTTAGTGTTTCACCATGGGGAGCTCCGGTGTTGTTGGTAAAGAAGAAGCATGGTAGCAGGAGGATGTGCATTGACTATTGAGAATTGGACAAGGTCACCATCAAGAACAAATATCCTTTGCCCCGGATAGATGACCTGTTCGATCAACTTAGTGGAGCTAATGTATTCTCAAAGTTAGATCTCTAGTCTGGATATCATCAGCTGAAGGTGAAGAAGGACATTCTGAAGACGGCCTTTAGGACTCATTACGGTCATTATGAGTTTCTAGTGATACCATTTGGAGTGATCAATGCTCCAGCAATTTTCATGGCCTTGATGAATAGGGTCTTTTCTCCGTTCTTAGATAAATTTGTGATCATATTCATTGATGATATTCTGATTTATTCTAAGAATGATGAGGAGTATGCAGAACACTTGAGGATTGTGTTGCAAACCCTTCGATAGGAGAAGCTCTATGCCAAATTGAGTAAGTGTGAGTTCTAGTTGAAAGCGTGACATTTCTGGGACATATTATTTCAGGAGAAGGCATATCAGTCGATCCCGCAAGGTTCAGGCGGTGAAAGATTGGCCCGTTCCAAAGTCAGCAACTGAAATCAGGAGTTTTTGGGGTTAGCTGGGTATTACCGGAGGTTCGCAGGACTTTTCAAAAATTGCCGGACTTCTGACCAAGCTTACCCGAAAAGGGGAAAGTATGTATGGACAACAGAGTGTGCCGATGCTTTTGAAGAGTTGAAGAACAAATTAATTTCGGTTCTAATCTTGAAGATGCCTAATGGGACTGGAGGTATGGTCATCTATAGCGACGCATCGGAACGAGGACTGGGCTGTGTACTTATGCAACATGGACATATGATAGCCTATGCATCCACACAATTAAAGCCACATGAGCAGTATTATCCTACGCATAATCTGGAGATAGCAGCAGTTATTTTCACCTTGAAGATTTGGAGATACTATTTGTTCAGCGATCAAGTGCTGATTTACACTGACCATAAGAGTTTGAAGTATATCTTCACTCAAAAGGAGCTGAACATGCAGCAAAGGTGGTGGCTAAAGTTAATGGCCGATTATGACATTGATTTATATTATCACACTGGGAAGGTCAATGTAGTACCAGATGCTTTGAGCAGGAAACCTGGGCTTGTATGGTGATATAGATTACTCAGGAAATTGAATTGCTTGAGGAGATAAGATGGATGGAACTGATGGTGACACGGAGGACTAATGCTTCCAGACAGTTGATGACTTTGCAATTTCAGTCATCCTTGTTAGAGAAGATCATGGAGGCTCAAAGTGGGAATTCTAAGATAGAAGAATTTAAAAATCAAGTGGAGGCTGGACTGAGGACAGATATGCAGATCCATGGAGATGGGACCCTCCGTTTTGGTGACAGAATTTGTATACCAAAAGGAGAGGTTTGACAAGAAGTTCTTTCTGAAGCTCATAACTCAGCATATTTCATACATCTAGGAGGAACGAAAATGTACCAAGACCTGAAACAGTGATTCTGGTGGCACGGAATGAAGAGAGGGATTGCTCGTTATGTAGCAAAGTGTCTGGTATGTCAGCAAGTGAAGGCAGAATATTAGAGGACGGCTGCACTTCTTCAACCTTTATCGATTCAAGAGTGGAAGTAGGAACACATCATTATGGATTTCATCACTGAGCTCCCCACAGTCTAAAAAAGAACAATGCAGTATGGGTTATTATCGACCGCCTCATGAAGTCAGCTCACTTTATCCCATTCAGATTGGATAGTCAATGGAGTTGTTAGCAGAGAAGTATCTGCAGGAGGTGGTTCGACTGTCAGTCAGTATCGTGTCCGGCAGAGATAGCAGATTTTTATCTCACTTTTGGAGAAGTCTTCAAGAGAGTCTGGGGACACGACTGAAGTTTATCACTGCATATCATCTGCAGATTGATGGGCAATCAGAGCGGACGATCCAGATTCTTGAGGACATGTTGAGAGCTTGCATGTTAGACTTCAAGGGGTCATGGGAAAACCATCTGTATTTAGCAGAGTTTGCTTACAACAACAGCTACCAGTCCAGTATTAAGATGACACCATTTAAAGCATTATATGGTAAAAATATAGGTCTTTTTGTGCTGGGACGACATTGATGAAAGGAGGTTGTTGGGACAGGAGGTGATCCAGCAGACAGTGGAGAAGGTTAAAATCATCTGGAAGCGTCTCAAAGTAGCTCAAGATAGACAGAAGTGATGGGAAGAATTGGATAGAAGACCACTAGAGTTTGAAGTTGAAGATTTTATATTCTTGAAGATATCTCTAATGAAGAGAGTAATCAGATTTGGTAGCCGAGGGAAGCTGAGTCCAAGATTTATCGATCCTTTTGAGATTCTGGAGCGAGTAGGAGAAGTGGCATACCGTCTAGCATTACCCCCATCTTTAGATGGTATGCATGAGGTTTTTCATGTAATTCAGTTGAGAAAGTATGTCCGAGATGACAGTCATGTTTTGAACTATTCTGAGTTAGAGCTCAGGTCGGACATGACCTACACTGAGAGACCTATGGCTATTCTAGATAGGACTACCAAAGTCTTGAAGAATCAGACCATTCCACTGGTTTTAGTGTCTTAGGGTAAGCGTTCTCTGGGAGAAGCGACATTGGAACGAGAGGACGCTATCCGTGACCATTATCCTTATCTTTTCCCTGATAGGTATTTTTCTACTTTCTAAATTTAATTTTGAGGACGAAAGTTTTTTGTTAGGTGGGTATGATGTAATACCCATGTTCACTAATACTGTAGTAAATACTATGTATAAATTTTATATTATAGTATTAAAATGGTTAACAATTGTTTAATAAAAGAAAGAAAAAAATGAATTGAAATGAATTGGGTTTAGGCCCAAACCCATATAAAATGGCTTATCACTTAAAATTAAAATGAAAATAAAAAGTGCAATATTTTTGCTAAGACCAAGCTTTGAACCCAAGAACCCATGCCAAAGAGCCCATGACTTAACCAAGGGCCACATTTATTGTGTTGTTTACTTTTACATTTTTTTTATTTTAATCCCACTACAACAACTTCAACTCTCCCACTTTCTCTCACTCTTTCTACTTCTCCTTCATCTTCTCTCCCACTTATTTCCACTCTCTACAACTTTCCTTGACCTTAAGACACGAATTTCAGGGTGAGTTAACAAGTGAGGGGAGTTATATATTCATCTTTGCTTTACCAAAATCTTAGAAAAAAATAAAGAAGAAAATACCCTACTCTCTACTCATTCTCCTCTCATATCACCTCTTCCAACCCAACTATAAGTAGATTAGAGTCTTGCTGGACGTGGAGGTAACTTTCAGACTGAGGGGAGGCGTTTTCGGTAAGTAAATTTAAACTACGAGATTTATTTTTCTTTAGGTATTTCGTCGAACAGATTGTGTACGTTGATTAGTAGAGTTAATTTCACCATGTAAAACATAGGAAAAAATCCTAATAAAATTTTGTAAACATGCCCTTTAATTATCATGATTTTTATTTATTTTTATAAATTTTATTTAAGCAAAAAAAAAAAGAAAGAGAGGCCGAGAGCAACACAGGTCGAGAGCAGGCCAGGCCAGACTAGGCCTGGCCAGGCCAGACTTGGGTCTAGTCAAACCCGAGCTAGTCCCAGGTCTGTTTTTACCGACCCGGCTTTGGGTCTGTTGCAGACCCGACCCGCCCTCATTTTAAAAAAAATTCAGAAAAAGAAAACAAAAGAAAGAAAAAGAAATAAAATTAGAAATGTTAACTGTAGCAATAATACTGTAGTAGACCGCCAGATCCGATACTAGCAGACCCATTACTGTAGAAACGACCCGTTAAGAATTATTAATTGTTTTTGCGCTTAAATTAATTCAGAAAAATTTAGAAAAATCAGAAACATTCCAAAAACATTACTGTAAAATTAGAAATAAAATGTAACTTTGTAAAATTATTTTTGTAGTCATATCACTTGTAATAGCACAAAATTAAATATTTTTTATAATTATTATTAAATTAAATGTAGATTACCCAATTAATTTGCTAATTCTATATTTGGATCTGTGATGATCTAAGGTGAGTGTTTTTAACTATTTCTGCATGATTTTATTTTATCACTGCAAAATTTTATAATTTATGCATTTATTTATTTAAAAGAAATTGTTAATTGTTAATTTAGAAATTTCAAGCATGTAAAATAATTAGAAAATTGTAATGTTAATGAAATAATTTTAGTGAGATGTTTATGCTCTGTAATATTTATTTAGTTCCTGCATGAAACATTTTATTATTGTAGATGAATAATTATAAATTTTGAAAAATATTGTGGAATTATTAAACGGTTATTTTTGAGAAAATGGATTAGAAATAATTAATAATACAAAATAAATCATCTTGAATATTAAATAAGATTAACTTATGATATTTGAATGGTTATGAATGTATATCGCATGAAATTAAAGAATTTGTGTTACCAAAATTACTGAAAAAATACTG